>JAQQSK010003179.1:0-249076 GCA_028658325.1 Potorous gilbertii
AGTCATCAGTTGGTGAATCATGTTCAGTATACCTTCAGCGTATCCCAGGGATGTATTCTGGTACAACTTCGGTGATAACTGACACTTGTCATGATGAGCTGAAGCACCACACAGTCCAGAAGTGCCTTCTTAGTCATCAGTTGGTGAATCATGTTCAGTATACCTTCAGCGTATCCCAGGGATGTATTCTGGTACAACTCCAGTGATAACTGACACTTGTCATGATGAGCTGAAGCACCACACGGTCCAGAAGTGCCTTCTGAGTCACAAGTTAGTGAATCATGTTCAGTATATATTCAGCGTGAAGTCATGGAATCATATCATTTTGGAACTGGAAAGGGTCTTTAGATTGTTTTTGTTATTTTTCAGTTTTTCGACTCTTAATGATCCCATTTGAGGTTTTCTTGGCAAGGATGCTGCAATGGTATTGCCATTTTCTTCTCCTGCTCATTTTATAGATGGGGAAACTGAGATAACCAGGGTGTAGTGACTTGCCCAGGGTCACACAGCTAGCATTATGTCATCATAATTCAGGTGGTCTTGACTCAAGGCCCCGTGCTCTATCCAATGCACCACCCATATACTCCACCAGTTCTTAAATTCAAAATATATTTTCAATATGCTACAGTGTAGTGTAATAAATAGAGAGCCAACTTCAAAGCCAGGAAGACCTTGACTTGAGTTCTCCCTTTGACTCTATGTGGATGTGTTGCCCTTAGGTTGTTGCTTTACTTTTCATGGCTCTAGGCAGCTCTGTAGGATCATAATATGTGAAGAAGGTGCCCATCTGAATTGGTAGAATAAGTTTCCTCACCAGGGGGGTTCCCTATACCTGTGAAACACAAATTCAGTGCTCCTCTCTGTCTCTGTTTGACATAATAATAGCTGACATTTCTTGAAAGTTTGCAAAATGCTTTATATACATGACCTTCCCAATCATATGCATACTCTATTTACTCTTCTCTGGGTACTCTATGGGCAGCTAGGTGGTGCAGTAGATAGAGCATCAGGCCTGGACTTAGGAAGACCTGAGTTCAAATTCAGCCCCAGACACTCAGTAGCTGTGTGACCCTGGGCAAATCACTTAACCTTGTTTGCCTCAGTTTCCTCATCTGTAAAATAAGTTGGAGAAGGAAATGTCAAATCACCTCAGTACCTTTGCCAAGAAAACCTCAAATGGGGTTGCAAAAAGTCAGATACTACCAAAATGTCAGAACAATAAGAACTCATATTGAGCAATATTAGCCTTGTTAGAACATGACATTCCATTCTCCTATTTCTCCATGTCTGGAATGCTCTGTCCTCTTCTTCTATGTCTTAGTTTCTCCCCCATCTCAGCTCAAAACCCATTTCTATTGGAGGGCTGTCCAATGACCTGCTAATACCTTCTCCTTTTATATCATCTTCCACGTACTCTGTACATATCTTGTGTGTACCTGGTCATTTATATGTGATTTCTCCTATTGCTTAGCACAGTGCCTGGCACATAGTAGGTACCTATACTTGTTGACTGATAGACAATGATCCACTGAGGGAGATACTACAGCTCCATTTACAGATGAGAGGAAACGGAAGTTAAGTGACTTCCTCATGGTCACACAACTAGTCAGAATTGGAATTTGAACCCCCACCTTTCCTGACTTTAGGTTCAACATTCTTTCTGTTCTATCACAATGACCTTCTCTATAGAATATGTGTGTTTCTGTGCATGGAGGTATATACATGTTTATAGGTGTGTGTACATACATATGCATATATGTATATAAATATGAAATTATCTACTAAATACACATTTACAAGCATTTGTCAATTTAAGTAGCATTTTATGCTACTATTTATGTACAATTTAGGTAGCTTTCATCTAATGCTTTAACATTTGCAAAATGACCATGGGAAGGAAGTACTGTTATTATCTCCATTTTATAGATGAGGAAACTGAGACAGATAGAGGTTAAATGACTTACCCAGGGTCATACAGCTAGTAAATGTCTAAGGCTGGATTTGAACTCAGATTTTCCTGTCGCCAGACCCTGTGCTGTTCTCACTGTGCTACCTAGCTAGCACTATGTTAGGTACTAGAGACACAAAGATAAAAAAGAAACAGTTCTTGGCCTCAAGGAAAATATGACATTTATATAAATATATATGCATATATTTTATACATATATACATATGTAATCAAATAATACATTTATAGTCATTATATATTATTATAAATATATTATATATAATTGTATATTTAATTATCTATGACTATGAACAGAATATTTGATTGACTAAAATATCCCATTTCCTGACCATAGCAGATAATAGTGCTATTTACATATTTGATACTAAATATTGTACAAATATGCAAATGCTACTACTGTATCTGATCATTTGGCAATTCACTGGAAGACCTTGTCATTTTGTAACTGGATTAGAATGACCTATTCTTACCCTTACCCTCATGTATTGACATGTGGAGTCATATACTTGTGATACAGCTCTGACAAGTCCACAGGCCACATCCTTGGTGGCCTCAGTAACCCTCCCTCCCAAAAAATAGAGAGGCAGCTAGGAGGCACAGTGGACCAAGCATTGGCCCTAGAGTCAGGAGGACTCAAGTTCAAATCCAGCCTCAGATACTTACTAGCTGTGTGACTCTGGGCAAGTTGCTTAACTGATTTCCTCCGAAAATAAAAGTTATAAATTAGAAAAATTACAAAAGATCAAATATTTGCATATTTGAATATTTTTTATTCTGAGTTTAACTCCTTTAATGACTTATGATAATATTGTCTCTAATTATAGGCAGAGTAACCTTAGCTATAGGTATCTGAATAGCCTAATCTAAATTTTCACTTTGAGGAAAAGGCATAGCTAGATTATGATTGTAGAATGATAGACTTGTAATGCTAGGACAGACGTCAGAGACCACCATCATGCTGGGAGTAAGTGATGACCCTCTGGATGGGTTCCTGAGATTCCGTCCATACTTCCCTTTTGGGGCTATGCTTTTGTGATGTTGCCCCACTTTCATTAGATTCTAAGCTTTTTGAAAGCACATTCTAAGCACTTAATAAATGCTAGTTGAACTGAATTGACTTTTCATTTCATAGATGAGTTAGCTGAACCTCAGATAGGTTAAGTGAACTGTCCAAGGTCACACAACTAATATCTTTCGTGCTAAGGCCAGTTCAGGTACTACACAACAGCTTTAAGTCTGAGAACTGAGATGAGATATTGCCGCCTCTAGGAAGTTTGATTTTAATTCATCTTAAATACATAATCTTAGCAAATAACTATGCAGTTAAATTACAGAATGCCAGGGCTGGAAGGGACCTTAGAGATGGAGTCAAACATGATCATTTTATGGTGATGGCCACTAGTGGATGAATTATGTCTGATAGAACCTCCCTTATCATCATTAGGACTTCCCAGGAGTGAGACAAGAAAATACGGACTTTGAGCCCCCTCTGGAGGAGAGAAAATGAGCCCTCCCCTACTAGCCTGGGAGCAAGTGGTTTCTTTGTTAAGGGTCAGAAATAGGGAAAGGAGGGAAAACAAATCATCCATCAAATTGACTTTTAGAGTTAACCTTATAGCTTAATGACCATAGCTTTCCATGGAAGTATACCTAACAGGAATATTTGGGTGCCAAGACTGGTTGACTCCAAGACACCATCTCTGCCCCCACCCCCATTGCTAACAAAAAAAATGCTGGACTTCAAAAAAGAATTGTTTATAGAAATAATTCTGAGGAACATTGTTAAGATTTTTAAAAAAATAACTGAATATATTGCAAAAATATGTAGCATAACATTCTAAAATATTTTTATTGTCCAGTCATTTTTCAGTCACATCTGACACTTTGTGACCCCCATTTGAGATTTTCTCAGTAAAGATAATGGAGTGGTTTGGCATTTCCTTCTGCAGGTCATTTTATAGATGAAGAAACTGAGGCAAGCAAGATTAAGTGACTTGCCCAGGGTCATACAGCCAGTAACTGTCCGAGGTCAGAACTCAGGTCTTCCTGACTCCAGGTCCAGCAGTCCATCCACTGCACCATCTAGCTGCCCCCAAAATATGTTTATGAAATACTCTTATTTTGGGTGATAGTATTGAGCCCTAAAATAACAGATTTTTGGAAACCAATGCCTAATGATTACCTTGCTTCTCTCTGTAAGACTTTGCCTGGGCTGTGGGTGTGGGAAGATAAGATCAACTGATAAGTGGAGGAAATCTCAGGTTAGAACTGCTATTTAATGCGCTCCTCCCCACTGTCCTCTCTGGTCAAGGGCCTGTGAGGTGATTTGCCTATCTTCCTTTGAGGGCTATTTAAAAATCTTTATCTACTCAGATCCAGGTCTTGGGACTTTAACTTGTATTAGAATGCATTCTCAGTCAATGAAAAAGTACTCTACTGACCCAACAGTTATGGGGTCAGTGTGGGAGTAGAACTTTTCTAGATCATGTATCAGAAAGAGTTTGTGTTGCTCCATGCCAACTCCCCTGTCCCAAATTAGGGTCCCTAAGTCCTTCTAAGAACAAACATCAGGTCCTTAGCCCAGCATTTATAGCTCTTCTCAGTCTGACTACAACCTACCTTTCCAGGGTCCTTCCGTTCACCAACTCTATGTTCCAATAATATTGGAGGACTCATTATTTCCCTAATCTCCTCCCACTTTCTCCCACCTTCAGATATTTGCATGTGCTCTGGGCTCCTGGCCCCATACCGATAATTATTCTCTCTACTTCTTTTTCTGTTAAAATCTTTCCTTTTTTACTCCCAGGCTATGGTAACCAAAATAAAATCTTAAAAATTATTCTCAAAAGGAATATAGAAGCATAAGAACACTCACAGAAATATTATAGTTACTCTTTAAATGATGGTAGAATTCACATATATCTTAATATTACTAACACATATTTATGAAGTATTTTCTCTATACAAGGCACTTTACCAAGTATTGAGGACACAAAGAAAAAGGGAAAATGGTTCCTGTCTTCAACAAGTTTACATTTTAATGGGGAGAGGGGAACAGAACATGTACATGTATATGTGTATACAGATACATACATATATACATATATATTAATATTCCATTCCACCGAGTAAATTATGGTAGAAGGAAAGACAAAAGATAAACATGACTGGAAAATATTTTTTAGAGGATCCATTAGTGAAATATTGGATTATTCTATATAGCCCAGGACCATCTGGACTATTGATAAGAATAATTCTAACTACAACTGAAAGGCCTGCTTTTAAATTCAATAACAACCTTCTATTTAAGTTAAATTATTAAAGATTATGTTATGTAATTAGAGGATTAGTAAATTCAGCAAATTCAATGAAATTAAGTACCCACACTGAAATTAAGCTGTCAGGGGGACATTGGCCATCCAAGTGGAGATGTCCATCAAGCTACTGGAGATAGGGGACTGGAGCTCATCAGCTTGATATTGGATTGGCCACAGACCATTACTGACTTCTCTAATGTAATCCTACTTATGGCGGTAACAGATCAGCCAATGAGTGATGTTATTCAGGGTCTAGCCTCAGGTGTCATCTCCCTTTCTGAAACCTTCTTTGGTGCCTCCAGTCAAAAGAGAGCTTTCTTCATTTTTATTATAGCATTTTTCTTAGATGGCTTGCTTTGGTCTTGCTACATTCTAACTTGCATCATACTTATTTTGGAAGTGTCTTAATGAGATTTTAAGGAGTCCCTTCCTCCCAAGGTCATTGTGGTATTTTTATCCTTATAACACCATTTCTTATTGCCTCACTTAGGAGGTATTTACATGTTTGTGAATTGAATGAACTGGTACTGTTTTGATCTGGTCCTCGTGCAGTGGCAAGAGTTAGAGATGGTATCAGTGGCAACGGTTCAAGTGTTCCTTCTGACACAAACTGGCTGTGTGACCCTGGACAAGTCACCTAACATATTCTTAGTTAACTTGACCCAGATGACCCTCCAAAATTATAATTTGCAGACCATGGGCTGGTCTGTATTGGTCAAGGGAGTTTCACATTAGGTGTTCCTATACCAAGAAAGGAAACAGCAAGGTGGCGAGGTAGATAGTGCTAGGCTAGGAGTCAGAAAGATCTGAGTTCAAATGTGACCTCAGCCACTTACCAACTGTGGTATTTAATCTCCATCTGCCTTAATCTGCTAGAGAAGGAAATGGCAAAAATAATCCAGTATCTTTGCCAAGAAAACCCCAAGGAAATATTGGTGTGCTCTGGTCCACAGGGTCTTGAAGAGTCAGACATGACTGAATGACTAAATAACAGTAACAATACCAATGAAATCATAGACATGATGGGGAACTATGTTAATTAAGCATCTACTGTATATGTGAGATCCTGTGAAATATACATGAATGCCATGATCTTTTCTTTTGGGGAACTCACTATCTAGAAGGGGAAATATAATATATACAAATAACCACAGTGCAGAATAGCTTATGCAAAAAGCATTCCTGATGTTCAGTTATAAAGAAAAAGGGCCTATTAACTTGTTTTGGATGCCATCTACCTGTGGTAGATTCTGCTGAGGTGAGTAAGATAGAGTCAAAGGTCTTAGATTTGTATTTGTTAACACTATGACAAGGCTATGCCTTGGGGAATTGTGGTGGGAGAGTTGGAGGCATCGGGGAAAAGATGAGATTCTGGCCTGACTTAGGTAGCTTGATGGAGCAGTGGATACAGCATGAGACCTGGAGTCAGGAAGACTTGTTCAAACTTGTTCAAAGACTTTGTTCAAATCCAGCCTCATCTACTTACTAGTTGGATGACACTAGGCAAGTCACTTGCCCTCTGTTAGCCTTAATTGTCTCATTTTTAAAATAGGTATAATATAGTAGTACTTACCTCCCTGGGTTGTCATGAGGATGAAACAAGATAATATTTGTAAAAAGCTTTGCTACTTTAAACTCCCTGTAAATTCTAGTGATGATGACTGTGACTATGAACATTATCTCTGAGTTATCCCTGTACCAGGAGTTACCCATCAGAGAAGCTGCTCCAGGTGGCCTTCCTTGTACGTCCCTGAGGTTACCTTAACCAATTTTGTCTTGTACTAATGAACATATTGTAATCGAACTCTCACTGTAAAGAAGCTCATTGTAATAGTGAAAACTAATTTCCTTCACCCTATAATTGGTGGGAACCAAGAAGATTTTTAATACGCGAGTTAAGCAAAAAAGTAATTGCTGGATCTTGCCGCCATCTCTTGCACTCTCTCTGCCCTGTGCCGCTAATTGATTGCTGACTTCTTTGGGGTGGGGGTTGGCAAACAGATGGAGAAAATAGTGTGTGTCAGCAGCACGATGGTGAACACGTCTCCTGGTACCCTCCCTGACTCTCAGGCTCACCATAGACACAATGGGCATGTGTGGGGACACTCCTGTCCTGCCTCGTCCTACCTGCCACATAAGAAATCCTGGAGTCTGAGAAGAAGGAAAAGAGAAGTGATACTCATACAACAATAACAGCAACACCAACTGTCATTTACATAAATGCCGACTATGTTCCATGCATTATCTCATTTGCTACTCACCACAACTGTTGGGAGATAGGTATTTTTGTTCCTCTCATTTTATAGATGAGGAAACTGAGGCAAATAGAGGCTAAGTGACTTGTCCAGGGTCACAGAGCTAGTATCTTAGGCTGCGTCTGAACTCAGGTCTTCCTGACTCTAGACCCTAGCTCTCTCTTAGCACCACCTAGCTGTCTTGACAGATACAGTATGGTATTGTAGGTAGAACATTGGACTTGCCATTAGAGCACCTGGGTTCAAATTCTACCTCAAACACTTCTGAATCACCAAACTTCACAGAGTATTAATTTCCTCGTCTATAAAATAAAGATACTATACTGCCTACCTAAAGGAGCTGTTATGAGGAAAACTCCAAACAAACGCAAATTTAAAATATAAGATATTGCTGATGGACACATCCAACTGGAAAAAAATTATTGAACAAGAACATAAATGAAATTAAAATGTGAATTTTATACATATTTATACAAAATACAAATTTTATAGATCAATGTGACCAACATTAAGCAAATTTTAGCTCATGTGAATGAAAGTCCTTGAGAAAACTGGAAAATGACTAGGTTATGTTATTTATATTATAAAAGGATTCCTTTTCAGAAATCTATCTAATGAACTCCTTCTCAGTATTTAAGTGTTTACAGATCATTAACTGCTTAACAGAGTGAGGGAAGAGCAGAGAACTTTAAGTATAAAGTGTTGACAGTCACTGTCAATTTAATATCATGCAGAAATGAAGATAAATCATCTATGATATAATTTAAATCAAAGAACATGTAGGATTCAGTTGACAAAAGCTCAAATTACAATAAAATTTTCAGAGATACTAAGAGAAGCATGACCCTATTAGGGTTTTTCTTGGCAAGTATCCTGGAGTCATTTGTCACTTCCTTTTCAGGCTCATTTTTTTCAGATGAAGAAACTGAGGCAAACAGGGTTAAGTGACTCACCCAGATTCACACAGCTAGTCAGTGTCTGAGATCAGATTTGAACTCAGGTCTTCCTGACTCCAGACCCAGCACTCTATCCACTGCACCAACTAGCTTCCCTGTCCTTAGGAGAACTGCTGATAATAACCAACCCTCGCCATAACAGGTAAGGGTGCAGAAGGAATGTGAGCTGGTTAGCACTCCTTGGTGGCCCTTATAGATCAGTTGTATAGATATGTAGATGAACCTCGGGATTATTGTTTTTATACCAGCTGTTAGAATGACCTCCATCTTCCTGATGTCTTCTTGATTACTTCCTAGCACAGGTGGAAATCATTAAATGAACAGGAAGATAAAAGAGGGCAAGTGATGGGACCACTGAGGAAGAAGGGTAGCACGATACATAGAGGCAAAAAGCAGGGCTGCCTGTTCTGTAGATGACTTTTTACTCTGATAAATTGTTTTGTTGGCATTTCCCTAGACCCTGTACCAGGCTCTCTGTGTCTTTTCATTATTAAAACCCAAAGCTGGCCCCGCTCTGTCTCCTCTGTCGGCAGCTCTTCAGTTTTGCCCCTCACCCCTTGAGAATGTACACCTGTGTTAGGGTCATCTCTACCCCTGCCCTTGTGAGGAGCAGTCCTCAGTTGCTGAGTAGACCTTTATCTGCAATGGTGCTAAAATGGCCAGAGGTTCGGACAGATGAGAACCTCAGCATTTTGGCAGCATCAGGTCCCTTGACCTCACTTGTCCCCAGATGTGGATTCCAAACTAGCGCTGTCTCAAGGGACATTGACACATTAGCCAAGTTTATTGGAGATGGGGCTGCCACTGTGGAGGTGGCTGGCTCTGGAGCTGGGGTTGTGACTGTGTTTGGAAGTCTTATCATTGGTTATGTCAGGAACTCCTCCTTGAAGTAGCAGCTCTTTTCCTACACCATCCTGAGCTTTGCCCTATCTGAGGCCATGGGGCTCTTTTGCCTGATGGTGGCCTTCCTCATCCTCTTCGCCATGTGATGAAGCCATTTCTATCCCCCAGTGTTTCTGAATGTTCCCCCTCATCCTGGTCCTTCCATGTCTCTTACAGCCTGTGAATACCTCCTCCTCCATCTTACCAGGCGGCCCTGGGGAAAGCCATGGTCTCAGGGTTTGACAGAGGAAAGAAAAATAAATACTGTATTAATAAGCTGAAAAAACAAAATAAACCCAAAGCTGTCAACCATTCCTCAAACATTTGGCTTTTATGTGCTCATGTAATAAGAATATAGGGTATCCCAAAAATCTTAGAGCAGAATTAAGCTTTAGCAGTTTGGGAGGACTTTTGGGGACACTCGATGTGTGTATGTGTGGGTGCACATACATGCATGCAAAAATATTTTACGTCATTTTCATATATATAGATCTGTACATATACTATATGTACATGTACATGTGTATATATACATCTGTGGATATATATATATATATATATATATATATATATATATCTCATTCATTCATGTATTTATTGATTCATTCATTTGATCCTTCTGGTTTGTTCATTTGTTTATTTGCTTGCCAGAGAACTAGTCTGGTATAGTGGATAGTAGGATCAGAAAGAACTGAGTTCAGAGCCCACCCTTGCTACTTACTAGCTGGATGACTGTGGATGTTTCTAAGCTAAAACTTAGGTATGGATTTTTTATGAGCCTCAGTGGGGGAAGGAACTCTTATGTTGAAGTAATTCTAGATCCTTGATGTATGTTCTTGGCCACTTTTTCAGAGCTAAACAGATGTTGTCTTCTTCAACTTGTTGACATCAGTTGAGAAGAAGCCTGCGAAGGTGAATTTTTGCTTGTTTTGCCGTTAGGTCAGCACTGGAAGAATTGACTGGCTGGTACCTCGTATGGGGTCATCCAGCAGCTCAGAAACACAGTCAGGAATTAGGGCACTATCTATAGTTGTATGATAAAATGCTCTAAATTGATCAAAACCACATCACATCTATCAGATTGGCTAACATGACAAGACAGGAAAATTATACATGCTGGAGAAAATGTGGGAAGATTGGAATACTAATGCATTGTTGGTGGAGTGGTGAACTGATCCAACCATTTTGTAGAGCAATTTGGAACTATGCCCAAAGGGCTACAAAACTGTGCATACCCTTTGATTCAGCAATACCATTACTAGATTTGTATCCCAAAGAGATCAGAAGAAGGGGAAAAGAACTTATTTGTACAAAAATACTTATTAGCAGTTCTTTTTGTGGTGGCAAAGAATTAGAAGTTGAGGGGATGTCATCAATTAAGGAATGGCTGAAAAGTTTGTGATATATGATTATCATGGAATACTATTGTGCTATAAGAAATGATGAGCAGGAGGATTTCAGAAAAACCTGGACTTATATGAACAAATGCTGAGTGATGTGAACAGAGATAGAACGTTGTACACAGTAACAACCACATTGTATGAAGACCAACTTAGATAGACTTAGGTCTTCTCAGAAATGCAAGGATCCAAGACAACGCCAAAGGACTCATGATGGAAAATGCTGTCCACCTCCAGACAAAGAACTATGGAGTCTAAAAGCAGAGCAAAGTATATTATTTGAGCTTGCTCTCTCTCTCCTTTTTTTTGTTTTGTTTTCTCTTTCTCATGGTTTCTTCCATTGGTTCTAATTCTTTTTTACAATATTACTAATGTGAATATAGATTTAATGTGAATATATATGTAGAATATATATATATGTAGAATATATATATATGTAGAATATATATATATATATATAATTTCATGCTGTCTTCAGGTGGGGGAGGGGAGTTGAACAGGAAAAATTAATTTATTTTAAAAAAAAGAGAATTAGGGCACAAGAATTCTGAAGCACCTGTGATACTGAGGCCTTCTAGCAGGGTAAATGTTTAAGTGCCTGGAACATAGTAGGAACTTAATAAATGCTGATTCCCTCTCTTATCCCATGAAAAAATGTATTAGATACACTTTTAAGTTTAATTTGCTTTATTCACATTTTTCACCATTATCTTCTTGAGTCTAGACAATCACAATAAAATCAATCAAGTTCTGGTTTGTAATGTTTTCTGATTTCTGAGGGCTCAGGCTGAAAATTTAACAATAGGCCTTTGAGGTGGTTCCAGCTGCTCCTGACCTAGAAGAGCATATAGGAGCACAGCTTTAGGACTAGAAAGGCCTCATTTTACAGCTGAGGAAAGGGAGAAAATCCTTTGGCCAAGGTCAGAAAGGACAGGTTTCAAATTCAGATACTCTGACTCCAAATTCTAGACTTTTTTTCCATTGTAAATCCCACTTGCCTTGAAATTAAATTTGGTGAGAGAATTTCAATTCCTGTAAATGACTCAAGTAAAAAGTAATCTTGATTTTTTTTTTAATGAAAAAAGAACTTCTTTTAGAAGTTCTTAAACCAATGCCATATTCTTAGTTAATCAACAGGCCCCTAAACCATAGGGAATGTCACCCAAAATTGAGAATTAATTTGCTTTGCTACTCAGCCCCTCCCTCCATTCAAGGGCTACAGGTAAAGAGAAAAGAAGAATTCTGGATAAAAGGTTTTGTACTTTCTCTACAAACTTTGCCTGGTAATATCTATCACACCTTGATGCACTTTGCTGCTTCAAGACAACAAATTACATCTCTGTGCGAAGTGTTTAATTTTATGTCATTTTTCATTTCACATGCTTTAAAAGAGAAAAAGGTAAGAACAAGGCACCAGGTTTTTTATTTTAATGAAAACACTAAAAAGGAACGATTCAAATGCTTTTCAGGTTCTTGTTTTTTCCAGATAATTTAGTCTGCAGCACAGCTAATGGAGATAAATAATTAAAGAAAACTCCTAGGAAATTTGCAGAACCATAGAACCTCAGAATTGTTAGGGACATCAGAGACCATCTAGGCCTGGGCTTTTTAACCTTTTTTTGTGTTATGGATCCCTTTGGCAGGTTAGTGAATTGTTCTAATTTGATAACTTTCTATTATTTTGTAGTTGTTTTTATTTTTTGTGTAACTCATTGTTTGGGTTGTTTCCTTGGGGCTGCATTCTTCACTTTGCATCCATTCAGATGCAGAGTTTCCTCCTGCTCTCTGTATTATTCACATCCATCATTTCTGATACCTCAGTAATATTCCATCACATCCATGTCACATGACTTGCAGCCACCCCCGGCAACCAACAGCCATCTGCTTTGTTTACATTTCTTTCCTGTCACAGAAAGAGCTCACTACACCTCCCTTCATGCTGCCAAAAATCGATCAGTTGTTTAATTCATTGTTGACTCATATTGAATCTGCTGTCCATTAAAATCTCCAGAAGTTTAGTGGTCACCCTTGGTTTGCTAAGAAGCATTCTGCTGCCTGCAGACAGGACATGTCTTTTGGCGTCTTCTCTGACATTCAGCATGGCTGAAGCTGTATCATGTCATGGCAGCGTGCTATAGGGGATTGGGAAACTTAGGTTCTCCCAGATTTGCTTGTTGTTAAATGTGTGGGTCTTGACTTCTGAGGATTTGCTTCCTCATCTGTATAAAAATGACAGGGATGGACTTGAGGATATGAATCTATAAGCTAGAATTAACATTGTAGCATCAACATGTTTACTCTGTATTGGACTACTTACAGTCCCAGGGAACGGTTTGGGGAGGGAGGAATAGAATTCAGAACTTAAAACTTAAAAAATAAAAAAGGCAACCCCTTCCACAAAACATTGTAGCATCAGTTTGCACTAATACTTAGAGAGTTCTCCTCTTTCGAAGAGAGCTGGATTCTGCCTGGCAAATGAGAATTTGTGTTCTTTACTATTTTTTATACTGGGAATTTGCCATTGATCTCAGTTTATGAACAACTTTTGTAAAAAGTATTGTCACTAATTGCTAAAGCAAGAACTTATCTCTTGGAGCAATCTTAATCTTAAGATTAAATCTTAATTTATGGGATCCAATGAAGGTGCAATGAAGATAGCAAATAAATACTTGTCAATTAATCATTTAGGATTTATTAAATACCTACTATGTATCAGGAAGTAGCATCTACATGATACAGTGGATAGAGTGGTGGGCCTGGAGTCAGGAAGACTCATCTTCCCAAGTTCAAATCCAGCCTCAGGCACTTACTAGTTGTGTGACCCTGAGCAAGTCACTTAACCCTGTTTGCTTCAGTTTCCACATCTGTAAAATGTGCTAGAGGAGGAAATGGCAAACTATTCTAGTATCTTTGCCAAGAAATCCCCAAATGTGGGGTCATAAAAAGTTGGAAACAACTGAAAAATCACTGAACAATGTTCCAGTACTGATGATAGATGAAATGAATTCATCTCTTCAATTAGAGAGATTATATTCTACCAGGGAACACATATGTAAAATATATATAAGATAACTTGAAGGAATTTGGGAGGCACTGGCAGCTGGTATGGATCAAAAAGACCTCATGAAGGAGGTGGGATTTGAGCTTAAGGAAACTCATGTATGCGTATCTGTTATTCCAAAAAAATTAAAAAGTCATTTCTATTCTATTGCACATGAAATGAGATTTAGCTGGCATAGTCTCTCTCCTTTTCTGGTATGAAACTGTCTTAAATATGTGTATGTACATATGTACAGTTTAAAATTTATAAATACATAAATAGAAAACAGTATGTGAATATAAATTGTAGATCTGTTTATGTAAATTAAATATGTAATGCCTATAATCTATCCATCCAGTTGTCTGTCTAGCTATCTGTCATGAGAGCAGGATAGAATCACAGAGGAGACAGACAGCTAACCCCTCCTTCAGATTATAAATTATAATTTATATAAGATGTTCCACTGCCTTAGTGATGATCCCCTCAAGTGCCAATGCCCTCCCTTGTATTTAACAACTTTATATTTATTTTCTTTGTATTTCTCTTGTACGTACACAATGGATTTGTTTGATTTGTTTCATTTTGGAGCTTCAATGCCAAGAACAGTGCCTGGCCCATAGTAGGTACTTAAATACTTGTTGATTAACCAGTTGGTGGAAAGAATTTCCTCGCTAAAATCACAAGGTTAATCTGGATCATTGATTTCCACAGGCCTGGACATCCTTCTCCCTTCCAAAACCCAAAACCTATATATTCATTATATTGTAAATCTATGAACATGTATCTGTATAGAGTACTGGGCCTGAAATCAGAAAGACATAAGTTAAAATCCAGCCTCAGATACTTACTAGCTGTGTGACTCTGGACATATCACTTAAAAAATATCTCTGACTCAGTTTCCTCTTCTGTAAAAATGAAGGAATTGAATTTTGCCTCTCAGGTCCCTTCCAATTAAAAATCTAGGATAGTACAAAGCACAGTTCCAAGTAGTCATTAGTGAAAGAAGACTATTTTCATCATCTATCCTTTTTACTGTTGTGGTTCAGTTGTGTCTGACTCCTCATGACCCCATTTGGGGTTTTCTTGGCAAAGATACTGGAGGGGGTTGCCATTTTCCTTTTCCAGCTCATTTTACAGATAAGGCCAACAGAGTGCAGTGACTTGCCCAGGGTCACACAGCGAGTAAGTATCTGAGGCCAGATTCAAACTCATGAAGAGGAGTCTTTTCAATTCCAAACCCAGTGCCCTATCCACCTTGCTGCTTAGCTGCCCTTGCCTGCCTTACCCTACATTAGAGGACAAGACAGGATCATCTTCAGTGAGTCATGCCTTCTGTCAACGTTGGAACAAGGCTTATTCACTCTCTGGGACTGTGAAGAGGGTGATAATAGGATGTCTAGTGGCTGCTTCTATAACGACCTGAAGTAGAGAAAACATCATAAAACAGACCTAAACAGGGCATATAATGATGCAGTCTATCTGTGCCCTGAGACATCACAGTATTAGCCTGATATGGCAAGCATCTCTAAGAAATGGAAGAGGGAGAGAGACCCCTTGGAGCAATAATTCCCAATTAGCCTCTGAGACTGAAGTAGCTCACTTACAGGCTGTAAACAGCATCAGCCAAGGATGGTCTTAAGACATGTTAGAACCTAAACCAAGACTCAGAATTACTACCAGGAGGGAAAAACAAGGTCCCACCACTGAACTTTCCTTGAGTTTTTAGTTTCAAAGGCTTCATTACTTATATAAAGGATATAGGGTCAAGGTAGAAAGAATGCAGAGTTTTATGTCAAAGAATCTGTGTTGGAATTCCACCCCTGTGAGCTTGTTTTCTCTCCTGTAAAAGGAAGAGGTCAGACTAGAATGCCTATAAGAGCCATCATCTTCTGGTCTGTAGCCTTCCATAGGGCCATTAAGGATCAGTCAGATGGCTCAATGGATAGAATGCCTCTCCGGGAGTCAGGAAGACTCATCTTCCTGAGTTCAAATCCAGCCTCGGACACTTACTGGCTGTGGGACCCTTGGCAAGTCACCCCACCCTGTTTGCCTCAGTTTTCCTCATATGTAAAAAGAGCTGGAAGAGAGAATGGCAAAGCACCCCAGTATCTTTCTCAAGAAAACTCCAAATGGGATCATGAAGAGTTGGACATGCTTGAAATGACTGAACATCAAGAACAAGGGCCATTAGCAAATGGAAGAAATCTGCTCCCTGTTGGTATAAGAACATAAAAATACTTCCATATTAGTGTATTAATCACTTTAGGCAAGATGGAAGGTTTTACCTTCCCATGGCCTTTGAAATAGAGGCTAAATAGATATCTGATGTATGTGTTCCCTTCTCACTAATTCTTCTTGTCACTCAATCACAAGATCTTAATCTGTTCATAACACAGGCGTAGTAGAACAAGGAGCAAGGCACTGTGACCTGGGAGTCAGCCTTCTGTGTTCTACTTGTGTGACTCTGGACAAATCAGTTTATCCCTCTTGGTATTAATTCCTTCATCTGAAATAATGCAGGGAACTCAGATGAGATCACCCCCGAGGTCCTTTTTGGCTTTCAAATTCTACAAGGATATACTTTCCATCTTTTCAGTCACGAAATAGGATACACGTGAGTGACAGCACCAACAGTGTGATCTTTGGACACACAAAATTGGTGATTTTTTTCCCTTTGTCTATCCAAGCATCAGTGAGTGGAGTGCTGCCAAATAAGCAGGATTCAGGGAAAGTTCACAGCTCTGAAGGAAGCTCTTTGGCTGGGTGGGATAGGGTTTGCACAGTGTGTGGCTGATGCATGACCTTCACTTGTGTATTTGTGCCAAGAGCTTTAAGTGGACCATAGCTTCTTGTGTTGTGAGTATGCTGTAGAAACAGGCTCTCCCATAGATGATTTCTTCAAGGATTTTTGTCGGGAGCGTTCATGGTATGATGGAAAGAACCCCAGAGTATACAGATTACATTTCAATTTTCACTTCTGCTGTCTAGTAGTTATAATTTCTTTGAGCTCTTCATTTGTAAAATATGAATATATGCCCTGCTTATGTCACAGGATGATTGTATCAAATGAAATCAGTCTCCTCTATTTCTTCATCTGTGAAATGCAAATAATAGTACCTGTACCGAGGATCAAACTAGATTATGTGACTCAGTTTCCACATCTGTAAAATGAAGGGATTTGACACAGTGGTCCTATGATGCATTGCATGCTAAGGGTCTTGGAACATGTTAATGTCAAGCTGGGATTTTTTTTTGGATGTTCATAAGTCTTTTGAGTACACAGTGCCTTGCCCATAGTTGTAGCTTAATAAATATTTGTTGATTGATTGAAGGACTTTCCCAGAAAACTGAAATTCATTTTAAATATAGCTCCTCTGTTCCTTATTGTATGTGCTCTGGGTGAGGCCTTTGAGGGGTGGAGATTGGCATATCCACATAGACATACATGCACACATTGGTTCATGCAAGGACTCCCAAATAGAGGTAGGGTATAGCCTTTTTTTTTTTTTAATACAGTTTGCATTTAATATCCAATCCTAGGCATGACCTAACTCACTCAGCTGAGATATTTTTCCTCTGTGATATGGAAGCATGTTGCTAAGCAACCAGGTCTGTAATTGGTAAATGCTCATATTTGATTTGATTTAAGTTACTTACACAAATATGTCGCTGTTTTCTCTCAGCTATTAGACTAATGATAATCATCTGATTTTATTTGACTCAAATAAAATAAAATAACTGCTTTGGGTTGACTCAGTCATTAAGTAGCTGTGTAACATATAGCACAAGTCCCTGAGTCTATTTAATCTTGAAATTTTATATGTAGAAATTTGGTGGCATTTATAAGAATCATTGGAATATTAATTGCCTGCCATGTTGAGAGTACTGTGGTACTAGTCACTCTGAGGATCACAAAAGAAGTCTCAGACATGGTCCCTGCCCTGTAGAAGCTTCTAGTCTAGTCTTGAAGACAAGCCTAGAAGTAGCAATGATGTAATAAAGATAGGATGCTATCTTTCATGCCTTATGGTTTTATGGTTTTTTGGGAGTGGATGCTGTCTTCACTAATATAGGTCAAATTCTCTCCATTTCCTAGTAGCAAATCTTCATGACTTATTGTGCCTTCTTCTCTCTACCCTCCCAACCCCCATCCCCCCAATCCATCTGCTGAGAGATAGCTATCCTTCTGCTAAACTTCTATGATCCGGTCTAACCTGGTCTTTGTGCCAATGACCCGATAGTTCCTGGGATCACATGCAAAAGTTTCAGCTTGATAGGGCTTGTTAGGGCTTACTGATACAGACGTCAAGAAACCAAGGTCATTTCACTCCTTGATGATGGACTGGAGCATAGTATTATTGGAGTGCAGGGCAGAATATAAAGTGCTAAATTTTGTGGAATGAACAAGTAAATGCTACAGAAAGCTGGAGGAAAGGGGCCCTCCATGATGGGCCATAAAAGGATATACCATGAAGGTGGTTCTTGAGCTTAGCCTTGAAGGGTGGGTAGGATTTGGACAGGATATAAGGAAGGTATTCTAGGTTAGGACAATGGGTGGGGGTGGGAATGATCACATCACGTTCACAGGACAGTGAAGAGTAAACTGTGGGCTCCTTGAGGGTAGGGACTGTCTGTTACCTTTCTTTGCATCCCCAGCAATTAGCACAGATTGTAGAACATAGTAGGCATTTAATAAATGGTTATTGACTGACTGACTAGCAGGCTATTCTGACTAGAGTAAAGGGAGAATGTTGCAGAGTGATGATAAATAAAGTTGGGCAAGATAGTGGAAAGTCAGGAAGGGCCTCTCCAGATCATACAGCAGAGAGTACAGTTGAGAACAACTGAAGATTTTGAAGCCATTACATTGTAATTATACATGGTATACTGCTGTGGATGAGAGGTATTGGAGTATATTTCATTTTAGAATTTCTAGGGAGATTCTCTTTTTATTTGGATGCCACACAGAGCATGTTCAATGACCACGGTGCACCTTTGGTGACCATATGCCTCCCTATTTTATGTTTTGCTTAATGAGGTATAATTGTATAATCAGAGGGTCATTGAACAATTATCTCTATGATTGCATTTCCTAAGGAATCTTTTGTAAACGTAACAGAAACATAAGAGACTCCTTATTAAAGGAGAGCTCTTAAGAATGCACTTTTACTCTGACCTCAAGCATTTTTCGGAAAATATTTTGTTATTTATAAGAAATGCCATAAGGGATATCATTCAGGAAATGTATTCTTTAAAAAGGAAGTGACCTGTTCTTGTAGCAAGAGAGATGAAGAACCACAGATAGCCTGAGTAACACATAAGAATATCAATTTATGAATGTATTTATGTATATGAACATTATGTAAAAACATGTATATATATATACATATAGATAGATAGATATGCACAATACATAGAGAGATAGATGTAGCTATAGCTATGTGTGCTTGCTATATGCAAAAACACTGTGATAAACACAAGGATGCAAATAAAAAAAACAAGACAGTTCCTGTCTCCAAAGAGCTGATATTCTAATGTAGTGCATATTAGAGACAGCTATGCAGCACAGTGGATAGGGGCTGGGCCTGGAGTCAGGGAGGCCTGAGTTCAAATATGGCCTCAGACATTTGCTACGCTGTGTGACTCTGGGCAAGTCACTTCACCCTGGCTGCTCAGTTTCCTCATCTGTAAAATGAGCCTGACAAGGAAATGGCAAACCACTCCAGTATATTTTTCAAGAAAACCTGAAATGGGGTCATGAAGAGTTGGATACAACTGAAACAACTAAGCAATAACACAACACATATAGAAGATTTCAGAGGGAGTGGTCCTTAGGGTACAGTGGTAAAGCAGATGAGAATATATCTTCTTTGGCATAATTTCCATTAAACCATATCACTCTCTGATTTTAAATTATTTGATGATATCATGGACTCAGATCAAAAATTTTCTTTTCTGGCCATCAGTAGTAGGGGTTACAAATACCCAGTGGTTCCAACTTAATGAAACTTGATTACTGATCTTACCAATCTGATATCAGCAGGGACTGAAGGACAACTGATGAGGGAAGTCTTGAAATCTAGAATGATAAATATTTTCATTCAAGTCTTTTAAATATGCCTATATTTCTCAATAATTTTAAAAAACTTCTTTTCATAAAGTTCAAATACATTTGACATTGATCAGAGAAAGTGATATCATCCTCCTTGACCATGGTAATTGATCAGTAATAAAGAAATAGTTCCACCTGTTACTTGATTTGCTACGAAATCAAGATCCCAATGGTTAGTGCTACCTAATTTTTGCAAGCTTATGTGAATTTCAGAATTTTTCTAGAAGAGTACAGATAGGGTTTTTCTTCCTTCCCCTTTTCCCCTCCTTTCTCTCTCTGTCTCTTTCTCCCATATATTTACATACATAAATACATACATTAATATATACACATATATAGCTGTATACGTTTCCACCTGATAGTTATCAATCTTGTGTGATAGAATATTAAACCAGTATTATTATGGATTAATATTATTAGTGGTTTTTAAAGTCAAAACAATAGAATTCCAAATTAGTGTAAATTAATTATTTTAAATTAATGTAGTTTGAGGATAAATCCACTGTATTTTATCCTACCTACACCAAATATTATTTTTTGAAAGTCATTTCCTGAGTCATCTCTTTGGTTTAATGAAATAGTAAATTTATATTAAAATAAGGGGGGAAAACCTCATGAGAATCCATATGCTTTATAGCAATCAGAGACATGGATATGACATCACTGGCAGAAAGTGGAAAGCCACCAAAAAATACTCTGAAAAAATTTCCAGAGAGACTCACAAATGTTTTATTGTCGTGTCTAAACATTTTTTAAAGGTTAGAACTTAACTGCAAAGTTAAGTTAGGTGGTGCAGTGGATAGAGTGCCTCAACTGGAATCAGGAAGACTGAATTCAAATCTGACCTCAGACAGTTCTAGCTGTGTGATCCTGGGCAAGTCACTTAGCCCTGTTTACCTCAGTTTCCTCATTTGTAAACTGAGCTGGAGAAGGAAATGGCAAACCACTCTAATATCTTTGCCAGGAAAACCCTAAAAGGGGTTGCAAACAATTGGACGCAACTGAAATGACTGAATAACAACCAAATGAGAATTTTTTCATGTGACACTCTTAGCTCTTTTCAGCAGCTTGAGCTTTCTCTAATTTCTTGCCACACCAGACTGTTATATCAGCTGTTTTATAGTCTTCAATTCCAATATCATGGACCCAGTGGATTTCACTCAGAACTGCTATGATGGGTCATGTCATTATATATTATCAGAGATTTCTAACTCCTGAGAGTAATGGTGTCTTTTGTAATGGCCTAGAAACAATTGTAGCCCACTGTATCACTTGGAATTTGCACAGTTAGCTTGCAACCTGTGTATACCATCCTGGTGCTGGAAATTTGCCATCCCCATTGTATTCTGGATCAATGCCCTTCATATATAGCAGGTGCAGCATGGTTTAGGGGCTCAGCCAACCCTTTTCAGATGCAGCTTTTCAATTGGTATTTCATGAATCCATTGTGTGGGTCAAATTGAGATGGCCCTGAATGACCCTATAATTATCACAAAGCTCTTTATGCGCATGGAAAAATGATTCATTTTGTATCATCATTAGACACTAGAAATATATTCCCAGGATGTCATCAGGCATTCATAGTGTTGAGGAGCAAGGATCATTCATATGTGGAAGGGCTGAACCTCTCCTTTTTCCTTTGCCTTCTTCTTAATGAGAATTTTTTGGAATTGTTTGAATAGAAAAGTGGAAGGAGCACTGGAGTTGGGATTGGGAGATACCTGGATTCAGATCCCACTTTAAATACTTGCTAGTTGTTTGAACTTCACCAAGGCATTTATTTGGTCTCAGTCTCAATTTCTTCTTTTAAACAGGGTAACATTTTTTTATATTTACTTCAAGTTAGTGTTGTCAGAGACAAATGTGATGACAAAACGACGATGAAGATGGTGGAACTATCTGTTGGTGAGAACAAGGAATAACATATGACTCTTTTGGTACTCTGGGAGTAATCAGAGAGTAGTTTATTTTCCCCTCAAAGCAATTAAGGTTAAGTAATTTGCACAGGTCACACAGCTAGTAAGTGTCATGTGTCTGAGGCTGAATCTGAACTCAGGTCCTCCTGATTCCAGCATCGGCAGCCAATCCTCTGTGCTACCAAACTGCTCTTTCAGAGAGGTTGAGAGAGGTCACCTGTCTTGTTACTAATTTATGGAAGTCAATTTAAAAAAAAAAGAGCTTCCAAGATTAGAAACCAGAAAGGTTTTGATTTGTACCATTGCGGAAAAGTCTCACATCAAGGACATCACAGATTAGATTATCCAATTAAAATTCATTTAAATCCTTTACTTGATAGGTTAATTCAAGTCTCAGATCCAGTTTGCTATCAGTACAACTAAATTTATTAGATTTCAGCCTACTACTTAGCAATGGCTCTTAAGATCATAGGATCACCAGACCTAGAACCTTAGAGGAGATCTAAGTTGATTATCTCCTTCTACAAATGAGGAAACCAAGGCCCATGGGAGTGAGGTGATTTATCTTAGGTCTCATAGGTAGCAAATATTAGAGGGAGGATTTGAACTCAAGTCTTTTGACTCCAAATCTACCACTTTCTATGGCACCATTCTGCCTCCTTATGGATTTGGCTAAAGAAAGTTGCATATTCCACATGAATGGCATTGCTTTGTCCAATTGACTCAAGAAATTAAGTGATAGAAAACTTCTGTTATGGTAGATTTTATTTGTAGCTATCTAGAGGTCCTGTCTATAGGGGAAAAAAATCATTCCATATTGCAAGAGATACTATTTTTCTTGACATAAAAGGCAGAGGATTGAATGAGGCTAAAGGCTATTTATAAATATGTGGCCTAGGATGAATAACTTTAGGAAATGTTTGCTAATCCTTGGGTTAATGAGACCATTTTATGTTAATAGATTTTTTTTCTTAAAACCTTTGGTTTTTACTATTTAAAAAGTTATAGAATAACTGGAAGGCTGTTTTATTCATTTGTTGTTCGTGTCAACCTAGTTTATTTTGAAATAACCTTTATAATACTAATTACCCATACTGTTTCTCTACCCAAAATGTCTAATTTTTGGAGGTCCCTTTGTGACTGAGGCTCTTTTACATTTCCAGATCAAACAATTCTTGACATAGCTGATTCATGTATTTTGAGGCTCCTAAATATCCCAACCATTTGCATGGTGTTTAATGGAGATTGGGAAAGTGATTATATTGAAATTAAAATTACAATCAGATGTTACCATGATATTTCTTAATAGATTCATTATTTCTTTCATATATGCCTACTTTGAGGAGAAAATAATGAAAAAATATTTTTCCTGAAAAATCTTTCCCCTCTCTTCCATATATCATTCCCCCATCCCCTTTGAAATAGCAACTACTCAACTCCCCTATGTGGAGAATTTTTGTAGGGACAAAGGATTAAATTGAAATTGTAATTACGCAGTTGAATAGAATTATAGTATCTTAGAATTGGAAGGGACCTTAAAGGTCAACTAATCCAACCCATTATGTGATGTACAGATTCTGTAGCATTCTTGATGAGTGGTTATCCAACCTTATATACCTCTCATAATGGAGAACTTACTGCATCATGAGAAAGCCCATTTTATTTTCAGATAACCCTAGTTGCTAGACAATTCTTATATTGAGCCAAATTCTGTTGCGCTCTGGTTTTCATCCTCTGGTCCCAACTCTGTCCCCTATAGTAATGAGGAGGAAATTGAATTCCTCTTTTAATATGGTACCTTCTTGTCTCTGGCAAGAGGAGGAAAATTAGTCAGTACTCACACCTCTAACTGCCTCTCGTCCCACAACCCCTTCCTGCCTATCTCCCTTTCTATTCTGAGTTTGGAGAATAGGGCTGAGAGCAGTGTGTCACAACCACTTGGTCTTTCTCCCCCCAGAATGAAAGTGTTGAAGTTCCAAACTTGAAGCAAGCAAAGAGAAAGGAAAAAGAAAGGAATACTGGCAGGTTGTATCTTTCCCTTTTGTCACGGACTCTTAAAAACGTAAATGGACTCACCCACTTCAAAAAGCTTCCTGGTATAAGTAGCTGCTAGAGGAGGAAAGAAGTGTGATTCACTCTCCAGTAGCGATTAATGATGGTTCCTGAGATGAGCAGTAACTTAAGAGTTGGATAATATATATACTAATTTCCGTCCATCTCCTTTCCTCCTTCCATTCTCTTTAGTTGGAAAATATCAGGAAATGTGGGAAGAAATTACACAAATGACAGTAGATTTCCTTTTCCTACCTGCTAGAAAGATATAATTTAGAAACCTATTTCCAGTTCACTTTAGTGGAGTTTCTGTTATGCAGAAGAACAGATGTAGTTTTCATTTTTAAGGCAACATAAATATATAATAGTATATAATAATAATTTTGTGTGAAAGTTTAGAATGTAGCACAACAGTATATCATATACCATACTATATATAATGCAATATATAATCATGTATTATATAATATATGATAAAAATATTGTATACATATGTGTGTATGTATAGGGCAGCTAGGTGGTACAGTAGATAGTGCCTGGAGTCAGGAAGACCTGAGTGCAAGTCCAGCCTTAGGGATTTACCGGTTGTATCACCCTAGGGCAAGTCATTTAACCCTGTTTGTCTCAGTTTTCTTATCTGTAAAATGAATTGGAGAAGGAAATAGCAAACCACGCCAGTAACTTTGCCAAGACAATACCAAATAGGGTCATGAAGAGTTGGACATGACTGAAAACAACAGTTTGTTTATGTTATATTATATTTGCATTATATATGGATACTACCTATGTAACTTTGGACAAATCACTAAACTCCTTTGTATCTCAGGTTCCTCATTTATAAAATGAAGGGATTTGACACAGTGGTCTCTGAGATCAGCTCTAATTCAGTAACCTATGATCCTTTAATGATGTCTTAAATTCAGAAGCGCTTAGAGTATCCATCAACTCTTCTCTCTTGAAACAGGCCTCCCAGTTGTACATTTGAGAAAAATTAGTGAGGAAATGAATGACTACCACTGAGTCAATCAAAGAGCCAGTAGCCAAACTATAAACAATGCTGAGTTCTTCTGTCCAACTTTCCATCAGGCTGTATTCCTTGGCTTTTGTCCTGTCATTGAATTGATGACAAATGAGCATTTGATCTTGACAGCAAAGTCAGTGGTGGTCAATGAGGCAGCTAGGTAGCCCAGTGGATAGAGTTCTAGACCTGAAGTTGGGAAGAACTTGAGTTAAATTTTGCTTCAGACACTCGCCAGCTGGGTGTAACTCTGGGCAAATTACTTAACCCCTCTGTGCCTCAGTTTCCTCATTTGTAAAATGGCAATAATGATAGCACCTACTTTCCAGGGTTGTTGTGAGTATCAAATGAGATGGTATTTGTAAAGTGATTTGGCCAAACTTAAAGTGCTGTATAAATGCTAACTACTATGGTTATTATTGCCTAATTTTCATAAACTGTAGTCCATTTAATAAGGTTTGAGAGTACTGTACTGGTATTCATGGGACAAAGGTTCTACATGAAAACCTCAGTAAAACTGGACACTACCCAAGAACACACTGGAAGATGGCAGATTCTGAGTTGTGAGATTCCATTTCTGTCTGTTGCTTGCAAAACCACCCCGTTTTCTCATTTCTTATTGGCAAATTTCTTTCCCTGAAAGACCTCCTAATGAAAGAGACCACCCATGTAGAGCTTGTGTATTCTTAAAAAAACTTATTTTAAACTCCTTGGTTTCACACTTTTATGCATTTCATATTTTGTCTCCCTTTGAGGGCATGGCAGCAAAATCACAGAATTTATAAATGTCAGGCGGCTGTTGGAAGTGTTTGGAGGGGAGTTGTGATAATGCACACCAAATATTGTTGCTAAAGACCTCTCTCCCTCTCTGTTTACCTATCCTGCTCTCCATGTTTACTGGCTCCAATCTCTGCTGCTTCCATTTGTATACGATTGGGGTTGTGGGGCACAGTTTACTTGCCTTGTTGCACAAAGGGACTATTTTCTGTGTGTACAGCATGGGGTATTTTGGCACCCTGTTCCTGAAAGAAGGTTGTTGACGATTCGTATTCTGTTTGGAGGGAGGGTGGTGGTCACGGGGAGTGATATTCCTTAAAAACGTTATGCTTCTCCATCTTCACCCCTTGAACTGTGGCTTGTGTTTCTCCTTCATAACCACACACATGCTGTAACCTTGACTGGTCCCTCCACGGACCCTTCTTCAGACCTGGTTTGTGTTTTACAAGGTGTTAGGACTTAAAAATAGCTGCTCACACTTTCAATTTATTCACCAGAGAATTTATTGAATAATTAACATAATAGGGAGCTGTTTCAACCCCTAAAATGGCCAGCTCCCTTCATTCCTTATGGATAACAAACAATTCTTTGTGAGTGGCAACTACAGACCAGTCCATTTGTTTAATGACTTTTTTTCTTACTGCATAAGCAATGGTATAACTTATTAAGTGAGCTATGCCGTATAAGGGATGCCTCCTGCAGAGAAAATTGGTCAGTGGGGTGGAGGGTAAAGAAATATTAAAGCTTTTATATCAAGACTAGGGAGGCCTTGAAGGGAAAGCACCAGGTAATAGTTTCCTAGTCATTCTATTTTTATGCTCCATTTCTCCATTTTCCCCTTCCAGAGCTGCTCAGAAGTTGAATCTGTCTTCCAAAAAGAAGAAGAATAGACCTTCCACCTCATCGACTTCCGAATCACCTCTCTTCTCTACGAGCTTCAGTGGGATCCTTCAGGCTTCCCCTCCTCCTGCTCCACCTTGTTTATTAAGGGCAGTCAACAAAGTGAAAGATACTCCAGGCCTAGGCAAGGTAGGTCTTCCTATCTGGTCACCACTATTTGCATGGAGGAAGGAGGTCCAGGAGAAAAAATAAAAGGAATAAGAAGGGATGTGGCATGAAAGGCAATTAAGATCTTTGTTGGGGTTTGGGTTTTTTTTTTTGGTTGATTTAGAAAGCAGAAAGGGAGATAGAAGGAGAAGAGAAGGGAACGAAAGAAATCTAATAGGTTAGGGACGACTTCAGTTTTTCTTTGATTACATTTAGGTAACAGTAAATTGAGACACTCAATTTGTTGATATCTGGTTTGTTTTTGGTGGAGAAATGAACCTGTATTGTTTTAGAGGATTATTTACTGATAAAGACTGGAGCTAGAGCCAGAGACAAAAGGCAGACTATAAAGGCAGGAGATGGAGAGAGGATACAGGAACAAGATGTAGAATACACTTAATAATTTTCTCTGTGACAGTTGAGGGATTTTTTTCCCCTCTGCTCTACTAAAAAAAAAAATCACTCCATCTGTTCTTGTCCGTAGTAGGAGTTCTAGGGGGAATATTTTTAGCCCTGTCTTTATGCCTGAGACTCAATGCAACTTTGAATTGTCCCAAGCACTTAACAAAGAAATTTAGAAAAACTATCTCAAGATCAGAATAGTTTGGCCAATTATGTTGAGAGTAACTGAACCTTTAAATGACTTCTCTAAAGTTGCTCACTCTTCTGGGATGAATATCAGGGTGGAACCACTTTGGGAAAGGATTTATTTTCTTTGATTAGTGAATGAGTTAGGAGCTATCCAAGTATCCAGATAAAGGGAGAGGTGGATTTTTTTCAGGCTTTGGCAAGGGAGAACATGGGCAGAAGCAGGAAGATGCCCTCCTGTGTGCCAATTCACTATTGACCTTGACCTGAAGGCTTCTCTTATTCCAGCCTCTGGCTTTTCTATGAGACATGATTACTCACTCTAAAGAGGGTAGTGGTTTAACTGAATGGGCATTTTCATGTGGCCATCCACTATATTGTCCCTTGGCACTCCTTTAAAATTAGGGAGATTGAGAGTGCAGAGGAAAGGAGATATTAAGCTTTTATATGAAAGAATTTTAATCTTCAATGGATCTGCGTCTAAAATCCTGTAGTCAGCCCAAGTTCGAATCATGGCGTCAAAGTGTGCCTTTATTACTCTCCATTTCTTCTTCTTTGTATTTTTATTTTTCCTCTGAAATCCAGTTTTCTTCCTTTCTCTGCCCACCCACCACTTCCCATGCTTTTATACCTTACTAGAGAGGTGACAGATTAATGCACCCTAATACATCAAATTGTTCAGGTCTTAATCCTGGAAGGGGCAATATAACTCCAATATTCCAGTATCGCATAAGGTAACAGAGACTGGAGTAGGGAAGAATGTTAGCCGTTCTAGGAATATTTCAATTTTTTTAAGAGGCTCTTTGGGGAGAATGATGCATAACCTAAAGGACTGAATGCTAATGGTGAAATTCACTCTGGTCCCTAATGCAGAAGGTATATTTCAGCAATTGAATTAACATGGGTAACTTGGTCCTACTTTACATAAGAGTGACCCTCTTCACCCCATACCCTGGAATGGTTCCAGAAGGAGGTGATGTAGATAATTTCAACCAGCACTATGTCTTAACACCTCAAGGGAGGCAACCCAGAGTGCACTGGTTCTTTTGTCCACATGGAGGCTGTGTGAAGCCAATTTAAATGAGCCAGGTCATGCAGTAGCCACGATAACCAGATCTCTATGATTCTATTGATGCACTGCAGCGAGAGGAGAGAGGGAGAAGGCTGGTATCAACTTGTGGTGGTGGTTATAAGACCGTGAGTGTTTACTCTTTACTATGTGGATGCTTTATTATTGATGCCCTGATTCCTGTAGAAGGCAGACACATCATGTTTGTGTACCTCCTCAGGGTGTTGTATGTGTGTATGTATTTGAATTGACATGCAATTGTGGACACAATGAACACCATTTTGGGAGTAGATTGTGATGATCTCATGCTTTCAGAAAATGTATTCTTGCAAGAACTGTCTTAGCATGCTGGGTCTCAGTATCTTCTATAAAATGAAGAAGATAAACTAGATAATCTCTGAAGTCCCAGCTCAAGATCTGTGATCCTCTGGTAGAGTCCACCATTAGAATACGTCCGATAGAGACTAGGGGTGTGATACTCTGACCCAGTTTCCTAGAGCCCAAGATACTTTTCTGCTTACCATGGCCACTTATACCCACTTCTGGAGTTTAGAAAGAGGAATTAAAAGGAGCCAGGGCTCTTGTCCTTCAGCACTGCAAAGAAAAGGGGTGTCAGTAACCAAGAAGGAACATTTTTCTCACTCCTAGTCAGATGAACATACTGTCTTTCTTTTACGGTTGAATTGTGTCAGTCTACAGTTACCAGATGTGATGATAGGCATAAGATGAAGTGTGTTATGCCAAGCAACATGATAGAGTCCTAAGCAGAAAGGAAATGGCAGCCAGAGGCAGTATGACTTGTAGAATGTAACAGTCACCATAACCTAAACTTCCTTCTTTAAAATGTGTGTGTATATTATATGTGTGTATATGTGTTTATAGTCAGATCTAATATATATGATACATACACAGAGTATATAACATAAAATATATAAAAATATAACATAAGAACATACAAAATATATAAAATTATACATAATATATAACATAATGTACACATATATGTAGTTGCTAAAGTATGTGTATATACAAATATAGTTATAGATATATCTATATCTATCTAGTGATATAGATATATACCAGGACTGAACCAAGGGAATAGGAACCTGTCTGTGTTTCCTTTTCATACGTTGAAATTTTATTACACATAACATGAAAAGGAAAAATATTTTCTGACATATTACACTAAAGCTGCAACTTCAGCCTACCCCTTTGTGGTTCCTGATGGTGTGTTATAATTAGGACCTAAAACTCTTTCATCCTTACTGAGGAATTCTCATCAATTAACTTCTCCTGCATAATTTACATTTTAATATCTCAAAGAGGTATGAGTGGAGCACAATACAAAAATGTATAATGGGAGTTAAAAATGGGTCTTTTATTTGAAATGAGCAAAACCTGACTTTAATTATTCAGAACAAGGGTTGGTTCACCTCTAGGGCCTAGGAAGTGGGATATATGAGTCAGCCATGAGGGTGACTGCCCTTGCTAACATCAACTCCCTGGGACCATCCTGAGCCATGATAAAGTTCCTTAGGAACTTCCTCCCTTTAGGTAAATAAATACAAATGCAGCTAGATGGTGCAGTGGATAGAGCACCAGTGCAGGAGTCAGGAGAACCTGAATTCAAATCTCACCTCAGACACTTAAAACTCACTAGCTGTGTGACCTTGGGCAAGTCACTTAACCCCAATTGCCTCCTCCTGGGTCATCTCCAGTCATCCTGATGAATATCTAGTCACTGGATTCAGATGGCTCTGGAGGAGAAGAGAGGCTGATGACCTGCAAAAGCCCTCCCTCACTCAAAACAAAGTCAAATGCAAGTCATGTCATTATTTCTCTGATGGCATGGTCTTCTTTGGCTACAAAGGATGAACCAACACACAAATACAAACGCTAAAACAAAATCCATAGAACGTAACTGGGGACAGAGGGAGGGCCATGAGCAAGAGGTGACACTTGAGTTGATGCTTAAAGGTAGCTAAGGTTTCCAAGAAGTGGAGGTGAAGAGGAAGGGTATTCCAGGCATCAGGTATACTGGGCAAAAGCCTAGAGGCAAAAGATAGAATGCTATACATACAGAAAACTTGAAGTCATCTAGTTTAGCTAGACATAGAATATGTGTGGGGAATATGAAATAAGAAAGATAGATTGGAACTGGGCTGTGAGGGGTTTTAAATGCCAAACAGAAGCAGACATACTTTAGGAATATAAAATTGACAAATGTGTGGAAGATAGATCAGAAAGGGAAGAGACTAGAGGCAGGGAGACCAATCAGGAAGTGATTACAATAGCCCAGGCAAGAGGTGATGAGAGTGTAAGCCAGAGGGGTGGTAGTAGTAGAGGAGAAAAGCAAATAGATGTGAAAAACACTGAAGACATGGAATGGACAGGACACATTTGGTATATTCGGGGTGAAGGAGAATGGAGAATGCTTCTGGGGTTGAAAACTTGGGTAACCAGAAGGCCAGTGGTGTCCTGAATAGAAATAGAGAAGATGGGTTAAGGGAAAGGAATAAGCATTTATACAATACCTACTATGTGGCAGATACTGTGCTAAGCGCTTTTTATAAGTATTCTCTCCTTTGATTTTCATAAGAGTCCTAGGAAGTAGCTAATATTATTGTTGCCATTTTTACAGTTGTAAAAATGGAGATGACAGTGATAGCACCTCCCTCCCAGGGTTGTAGTGACCCTCAGATGAGATAATGTTGTATGAGGTGCTTAATAAATGCTTTTTCTCTTCATGACACAGGTACTTAATGTGTAGCAGCTCACTCTCTCCCCCCATAGAAATACAGATCATAGCTATGTGTATACAAACATAATACATATATATTCACCTTGGGGTGTTCAGTCATTTTTCAGTTGTGTCTGACTCTTCGTGCCCCATTTGGAGTTTTCTTGGCAAAGATTTTGAAGCGGCTTGCCATTTCCTTCTCCAGCTCATTTTACAGATGAGGAAACTAAGGCAAACAGGGTGAAGTAACTTGCCCAGGGTCACACCGTGAGTAAGTGTCTGGGGTCAGATTTGAACTCGGGAAAGTGAATCTTTTTGACTTCAGGCCCAGTGCTCTATCCATTGTGCCACCTAGTTGCTCTAAACTCTACCACCCTTTCTCTAATATAAAGGACTCCTTTTTTCTGTGAAGAATCTTCTTCTAGCGTGGTCAGAGTAGAACAAGAACTACAAATACTCTCCTCCCAGTGACTAGACCAGGCCACCCATTCCTGCTCAAGCCATTCATTTCCAGAGATGAGTCTTCCAGACTTGGCAATGCAACCCCAGAAGGATGTTTTCATGGATTCCCACTATTGGCCTTACACTAATAGACTGATTTGTCTGGCCAGACGATTAATCTTTCCCCATAATGTGCAGCAGCTGGAACCACCATTTTATTTCTCTACAAATCCTTAATTTTAAATCTGCCTCCTATTCAGCACTGTTTGCTGAGCTAAGGATTATTTTTCTGTGGTTGAAACTATTTTTAAAAACGGTACAGATAATCCCACACTGACTGCTTGGCTCCTCTAAGACCTCCTGCCAGCTCTGCTGCTGCCTAGGTGGAGTTTAACTCAGGTTACCTTGATTGAAACTCACCTGGTTGAACTGAAGAGACTGGAAAACAGGAAGGGAATGAGCATCCCTCTGAGCAGGTTAATTCTTTTTTTTCTAACTATGATTAGTGTTGTTAGAACATATGGCCTTGCTAAGACTAAACCTTGGTGACTTTGGAATGGAGGAAGAGGACAAAACTGACATGCTCTGAGAGGAGATGAGAGAAACCACAAGATAGAAAAATTTTTGGAAAGGCACTAATGCATGCAGTGGTCTCATGTGCATTGTATACTGGGGAAAAAGTCACCTTGTCTCAGGATCTTAAAAAAAGAAAACAACTTCATTATCAGCGTTTATCTATTCAACGGACATTTATTAGATACCTGCTTCTTGCAAAGAAAGCATTGTAAAATGAGGGACCTACAAAGATAATTAATACATAATCTTACATGTTGAAGAAAAGGCAGGAAAAGTGTTTGCTACAGGAAGATGATACAAGGGAGACAAGAGTTCAAAAGACATGAAATATAGTTTATAAAAGAATGAGGGGGAAGAGAAGGAAAAAGAATAAGCATTTATGTAGTGCCTACTACAACTATTACCTCATTTGATATTCACGATAACCCAGTGAGATAGGTGATAAACGATCAGTTACCATTTGAAAGAATGCTTCAAGTTACTTGGGCAACTCAGAACAGCACCGAGAGTTTACCTTACATCCATCAATCCGATGAAGACGGAAACAATATTGGATAATCCGTGGGAGCATAGCAACCACATTTGATGCTGTCCATCCTTTGTTCACGAAGAGAGCCAATGACATCGTGAGTGTGATTCTTGACTTGCACATGAAGTGAATTCGAGTGAGGCAGATCTGTGCAAAATCTTCAGCCTCACTCTCTCCTCCAGAGTCATTGGAGTCCAGTGGTAAGACCACATATGACATTATGTGTAACATCACTGCACTCTTAATAGAGCCATGTGTTGGGTTAACCATTCCAGAGAATGATTTGGAATTATTTGAGAAGTCACTAAATTGTTCGTACTCAGGTATTTCACTAATGGGCATAGATGAAGGAGATCAAAAACAGAGGGAAAGTTATCATATATATCAAAATATCCTTACCAGGACTTTTTGTGATGTAAGACTAGATAAAAACTACATATATTGATTAGGGAACAAATTGTACTACAGCAATGTGATGGAACACTATTGTGCCCTAAGGAAAAGGAAGAAGCATTTATATAATACCTACTATGTGCTAAACACTTTTTTCCCCCTTTTGAGCCTCACAGCAACCCTGAAAGGCAGGTTCTCTTATTAGCTGCATTTTACAGTTGGGGAAAACAGGTTAAGTGATTTGCCCAGTATTACACAGTTATTAAATGTCTAAGGCTGGATTTGAACTTAGGTCTTCCCGATTCCAGGGCCAGTTCTCTATCCACTGTACCACCTGACTGACTCAGAAAAGTATGGGAATACTAGTATGAACTGACACAGAGTAAAGAAAGCAGAGCCAGGTCTCCCTGGGCAGACAACATGAATATATAATGAAAACAACACTGAAAGTCCTCAGCCAAACTCAGATCTGTTGTAATGATGAAACTTGCTCCCTCAAAACAGATAATGAAACACATTTCTCTCCTTACTGTACAAAGGAAAGAACTGACTGATGTTGTTGAAGGGCATCCCCTATGCTGTCACCTGCTTGTTGTGGCATCTCATTATGTTTAACTGCTGCTTTTCTTTCTTACAAGGAAGGGTTCCTTGGTCAAGGTGGGAGGCTGTGTTGGGAAATGATTATGGTTTGTAACTAAATGTACAAAACCTTTAAACATCAAGAGCAGGAGACAGAGGTATCCCTGGTTAAGAGAACATAGAAAATGTGATGGAATCCTGGTTCATTTAACTGAGTCTGACTACTTTTAGTTCTGCTGATCAAATTCTAATACGGTTCCTTTTTTCCCCTCTGTCTTCATTATCAGATGAGGAACAGGAAGGGTAAGCAGTGAATTCCACTTTAATTTGGTCAGATTTCTGATAGTGACACTTAATACTACATTTAAGATTCTCTGTTTCCTGACTTTCCTTTGCCACAAATATTTCCTGCATTCAGCTGACTGGGTTTCAGGGATTATGGGATGAACCAAGGTTTAGGAAGCTGAGGTGAGTGCCATAAACTTGCGTCTTCTTCTCAGAACCATTCCTGGCAATGTCTAAATCCTGTCACAGCCCAAAGCAAATTCCTCATTTGTTTCCCTGAGAACTCTACAACTTAAACTCCTTCTATATCTCTGGTCTGTGTTTTTTTTTGATCAGTTGATTTTATTTCTCCTTAGAGTGCTCAGTTAATAGACTAATCTTGATAGTTCAGTCTGGTATGGAGTTGTCGCTGGATTCTCCAGGTTTTTGCCAACAGGCTGTAAGCTCTGGTGTGTTCTACCAAGATGGAAAGAATTGGAACATTTGTCAATTGAAGGCTTACAATATGAGGGCCTGTCTAGCAGATCTCTGAGAGGCATATCGCAGGATCATTGTTCTGGAGCTAAGAGGTTCTAGTCCAACCTCCTGATGTTTCAGACAAAGAAACTCAGGCCCAGAGGGGCGGCGATGTGTTCAAGGTCACCAGTTTGGCCATGTGGTGATGAATTTTGTGGCTACAAAAACCCTGGAAAGCCAGCTAATATTCTGTAGAGGTATTATGATCCATATCAATAAGATAAGAGGTTAGTAAGATTAAGCAGCTCCTGTATATATGAGACACCCTGCATTAATGGATGAGGACCCATACGGATACAATCCCAGATTCTTGAAGTATGGCAGCAAAATTGTCTAATCCCTACAGGTCCCACCCATTTTTCCCAAAAAGGATTTAATTGTGTATTTAAATAGCATACCAACAGAGCTTTTCTGAAGATTTGTCTGGTTTTAAATGTCAGTCATACTTGTTATCAGTCAGTTAATTAACATTTATTTCTTACTAGGTGCCAGGCACTGTGCTGATTGCTAGGGACACAAAGGCAAAAGACAGTTTCTGCCCTCAAAGGGCTCTCAATCTAACACAGAGATACTATGCTAACAGTAATGTACTAACAGACTGAAAAAGGATCAGTTGGAAACCATCAACAGAGGGGAGGCCCTATATTTAAGAGGGATTGGGAAATTGTAGAAGATCGCATTTTAGCCAGAACTTGAAGGAAGTCCGTAGATGGGGGTAGGGAAGTAAGAATGAGTGGAAGGGCTTACCCTGGTGTAAGGAAGAGGAAAAGGCATCTTCTCACTATTAGAAGAATAGTTGTTCAATAACCACCTTATCCTGGCATTTCTAGGGTGGCTAGGGGTGCAGTGGATAGAGTGCTGGGCCTGAAGTCAGGAAATTCAACCTTTAAGAGTGGTGCTTTGTAGGAAAGACATTTGCGTAGAAGTGGTTTGGTGCTGGAGAGAGATCATCTTTGGTGTTCTGAGCGTATAGGGATGATACTACTGGGGAATGGTTGTGCTAAATAAGCTTGAGTCATTTGTTAAAGAACATTTTTTTAAATAAATAAGCATTTGTTTGCTTTCCTTCTCACCTCCCTTCCCCTAAGAGAAAAAGAAAATCTGTGTAACAAATACGCATGGCCAAGCAAAACATCCCACATTGGCCATGACAAAAACGTTTGTCTCTTTCTGCATATTTAGACCATCCCTTCTTTGTCAGGAGGCTGGTGGCATGTTTCATCATCTAGGCCTTCTTTCCTAGGTGTAGTGGGGAGACTCAGCCAAAAGGGCTTGGAGTGTTTGTTTAGCCTAGACAAGGAAAACTGCAGCAGAAGATAAGGAAGCAGGTGAGAACATCTCCAAGTATTGGAAAGACTATGCCCAATACAAGAGATGGACTATATTTGCTCTTCTTTGCCCCAAGGCACAGGCATAGGATTATTAAGTAGAGGTGAAGCAGAAGCAGATTTCAGCTAGTACAGAGAAAATTCATCACCCCTGCACTAACTCTACTTTCTTCCCTTTACTGTTTTGACCCATTGGTGAAACACTTCAACTTTTTACTCTCCTCTCCTCTTGAATACTTTGCCCCTTTGTCCCATCACCAGTCATATCTGGTTAGTGTCCAAACCTGGTTTATTCCCACTCTCCACCTCCTTTTATCCTATTTCTCTGTTGCTGAATGGGAGCTGGAGGAAGTGAAATCAATTGAAGTCATTGGATGAGAGGTCACCCTTCTCCCCTTCTCTTCGTCTTGCATCACTCAGTGCTTGGCAAATCAAAAACTCTTAATAAATGCTTTATCTAATTCAGAAATATTTTTTCCATTATCTGTTCTTTAACTTCAGGCACTAGTGAAGAGGTGACCCTTTTCTTTGCCAATGACAACTCTACCACATTCATTCTTGATCTCATCCCCTCTTACTTTTCTAGCTTATTTCTCCCCAGTATTCTCCCCACTCCCTTTCTCTCTGTTGTCTTTATTCGCTCTCGGTCTACTGGCTGCTCCCCTGCGTCCTACAAACATACCTTTATTTCCCCACATTCTTAAAAAACCCTCACTTGATCACTACCATCCTCAGTAATTCATCCTCAATCTCTCCTCTCCTTTATAACTAAAGTCCTGGTGGGTCTATGCTGGGTGCCTTAACTTCCTCTCCTCTTCCTCTGTTTCAAACCCTTTACAGTCTGGCTTCTGAACTTATCATTCAAATGAAACTGTTCTCTTCAAAATCACCAATAATCAATTAACTGAGAAATAGCCTTTTCTCAATCTCAATCTTTTTTGACCTCTCTACAACGCATGATGCTATGTATGCATTCATATATGCACATGCACATATATATACATATACACATGTGTGTATGCACATATAAACACTCTATATGGGCACACATTCTCTAATATGGTCACTACCTGAGTTCAGGTTCTCATTCCCTCTCCCTTATGATATTGTAATGGTCTTCTGTCTGGCCTTATTGCCTCAAGTTTCTACCTAATCGAATCCATCCTCCACTCAGCTGCCAAAGTGATTTTTCTACACCATGGTTTTGACCATGTCACATTCCTCCCCCCTACCCTGCTCTTAAGCCCCATTCCCCTCCTTGTTGTTACTAAACTCCACTGACTTCCTTTTGATCCTCTGTGATGAAATGTAAATTCTGTTTGTCATCTAAAGCTTTTCATAACCTGATCCCTTCCTATCACTCAAGTCTTTTGGTACTTTCCTTCTTTCTGTGAATTCAGTGATCCTGAGCGCTGACCTACTTGCAGTTCTGTGCCTTTTCATTGGCAATACCCAACACCTGGAATGTTCTACCCTATCATTTCTACCTCTTAGTTTCCCTGGCTTCCTTCAAGATTTGGTTGAAATCTCACCCTCTGCAAGAGTCCTTTCTGAGGCTTCTCTCCCATCCCCTGATGAATTATTAATACCTTCTCTCATATTGCCTCTTCTCTCTCTCTCTCTCTCTCTCTCTCTCTCTCTCTCTCTCTCTCTCTCTCTCTCTCTGTCTCTGTCTCTCTTCTTTCTCTCCCTCTTCATATATCTATCTCTAGTTACACGTACATGCACATATATATATATATACGGATGTCTTACATGTACCTAGTCATTTTCGTGTTGTCTCCCTTATTAGACTGTAAATACTTCAATGCCAAGAGCTTTTTTTGCATTTCACAAACACTTAATAATTGCTCATTGACTAACTGACTATTACCTGCCTCCCCATTTTTTTTTCATTTTACAGATGAGGAAACTGAAACCCAAAGTATTTAAGAGTGATGTGTTAAAACCATTCATTGGGGCAAGGGATGTAAATATTTTAAACCCTTTATATTGTAAATAAAATTTTCCAGAGAGATCTTAAATCATTGGTTTCCAATCTTTTAGTATGTTTAGTCTCTGAACTTTACTGATTCCACATTAAAAAAATATAATAGATGAGGTTAGCAAGGATGTATATGGGAGATAAAGTGAAGGATGTTAATGAAGACAAATGAACATTCTAAAAGGATAGGAAATTTTCATGTGATTAACAGATGATCCTTGGGGGCCTTTGGAATACCCATGAAAAACTCAGTTGGGGTTCCAAATTAGAGGCTGAGAATATGAGTAAAAAATGGGTCATACATTCTCTAATAAATATCACATTCTCAATCAACCAAAGATCAGAAAAGTGAGTAGGATGCTGTAATAAATTTTTTATCCTTTCTGTCTAAGAATACTTAGAACGTTACTAATATCAAGAGGAAATGGGCATAATAGGTGAATTTTGGTTAGCATTTCTAGCATCTTATCTATTTCTTTCTTTTATTAATGGCTGAAGGGAAGAGGAATCATGACTCAATAAAACTATCCCATTAAAATTGGATTGATAACAATTTTCTAAAGCAAATGGTGGATCCAGGCTGCTAACTTAATTAGATAGTTTCCTATTGTACCTTAGACAGAGCAGGAAATGGTGTTCTCACTCTCTGAATGAATAAATTACATCACATAAGAAATGTTTGAATCCTCCTCAAATTGTCCCATCAAATTCAATCTACCATAATATAGGAAAACAAACCTTCATTTCTAGGATACTCTTCTTAGGAATCAGTAAAGAATCATACCTTTAGAAGCTACAGTTCTCAAGCTGTTGTGTAGACATAACATGAAGTGAGGCTGTTAGTTTTTCTACATTGTTTTGCCAAAATGTCTTTGCCTTATTCTGAAGAAGTGACCCCTCCATTTCATACTTTGACCTTTCTATTTCTATTTGACTGTGACTAAACTACACCAACTATGAATGGCATTTTAGTTCAAGGGGCAAAATGTCCCCCAATTTGTGGTGGTTCTCACACATGACAAATCCGACTGTCAAAAATATCTATTCGCTTGGGCTGTACCAGAGAACAGACCTCCAAGGATCATGGGATCATTGGTTTAGAGCTGGAAGGGACCTTAAAGGCTATTTATCCAACCTTTTCATTTTATAGATCAGCATTTGAAGCCTGAAGAAATTAAAAGTGCAAATTTGGACCCAGATCCTTTGACTCCAAATCTAGCACTTTTCTAACTCTCCCAAACAGCCTTGGAAATAAATAGAAGTTACATATTTAGGTGGCCAGCTAGGTGGTGCAGTAGATAGAAGACTGGACCTAGAGTCAGGAAGACTCATCTTCTGAGTTCAAATGTGGTCTCAAACACTTACTAGCTGTGTGACCCTGGGCAAGTCATGTAACACTCTTTGACTCAGTTTCCTCATCTGTATAATGACCTGGAGGAGGAAATGGCAAATCACACCAGTATCTTTGCCAAGAAATCCCCAAATGGGGTCATGAAGAGTTGGACACAGCTAAGACTCCTGAAAACAATAATATTTAAGCTCAGTGAGAATTATTTCCCAAGAACTAATCCTCTTTAAAATGTTATGGTCTGCTCTGAGAAGTAATGGGTCTTCTCTTGAGGTCTTTTGGGATCTTGTGGTCAAGATTTTTGTATGGGTATGGTTTGAGGTAGATGTGAACAACCATTTATTAAGCACTTAGTACATGCCAGGCACTGTGGGCTTCTTTCCATTAAGAAACTGTGTGATTCTATTAATGATTAGATTCAGAGAATAACCAATGTTGGGTCAAGTCACATTGGAGGGAGGTCTCCAGTGGAGATCCCCCCAAATTTTTTCTTAGACCTGAGATGTTCAGCTTTCTTTTTGTTGGTGACATATAAAAATACAGAAAATATACACATCATCTTTGCAATAAAATGAGGCTGGATGAGTTATCTAACATATTTGAATAAAGTCAGAATCTAGTACTATTTTCAAATATTTAAATTTTTGTCACCTGGAAGAGGGATTATACTTGTTTTGCTTGAACCTAGAGAATTAGATTTTGTCTTAATGCAAGGAAGAAATAATGTTTTAAAGCTTTTTTATAATCATCTATCTCTCTTACTCCTTCCAACACCCCAATTTGAGCAAAAAAAACCCTAAAAGACAAAAAAAACCCCAAGCCTGAAAAGTAAACAACATTGCTGCATAGTCTGGCAAAAAAATCCACATTTATTCAGTTGATTCAGTCATGTCTGACTCTTTTGACCCCATTTGGGGTTTTCTTGGCAAAGATACTGGAATGGTTTGCCACTTTCTTCTCCAGCTCATTTTACAGGTGAGGAAACTGAGGCAACCAGGGTTAAATGACTTGCCTGGGATCATACCTCTAGTAAGTATCTGAGCCTGGATTTGAACTCAGGAAGGTGAATCTTTCTGATTCTGCACCTGAAACTCTACCCACTGCCACCTAGCTGACCCTCATTAATTACTAATTATTAATTCCTACATTAGCCATGATCAAAAATTCATGGATCTTCCTGTATTTTAAATTCATCAGCTTTCTCAGGAAGTGAGATTCGTTCCTTTGGACTCCTTGTTTCTCACTGTATTCACCAGAATTTTGAGGTCTTTTGAAAGTTATCATTATATAAACTATGTAATAATTACAATATTATTTTCATTGTATAAATTGTTCTATTTCCCAATTTACTTTGGGTCAGTTCATAAAGGTCTTGCCAGTTTTCTATGAAATTGTTCATTTCATAATTCATTTCATTCCTATACCACAGTTTAGCCAGTCCTCAGTTAGAGGATACCCCTTTAATTTCCAAATTTTGACAATTATTATAAATATTTTTGCACAGGTTGACTTTAAGGAAAAATTTCCAAGCAATTAGACCTCTCTCAAAGTTCAATGAACTGATTCAGGAGGTAGTAGGTTTCCCCTCACTTCATAATAATCTTGGTATAGAAGCTGGATGACTGCTTTCCAGGTATTTTGTAATTGGCATTCTTGTTCAGATATCGGTTTGAACTGAGGTGGTGGCTGTGTGAATAGGGAAACCAACATGGGAGATGTTGTGGAGGTAGACACACCAAATTTTAGCAGTGAGTTAGATATATGGGGTGAATGAGAATGAAGGGTCAAGGATGTCACAAAAGTTGCATGCCTAGGTAACTAGAAAGAAGATAGTTTTCTCAATGGAAATAGGGAAATTTAGAAGAGGGATGCTTTTTTGGAAGAATATCATGGTTTATTTCGGACTTGTTAATTGTAGGATATTCAATTTGGAATATCCATTAGGAAGCTGGTGATTTGGGTTTGGAGCTCAGGAGAAGAGATTTGATCTAGAAATACATATATAGACCTAAGAGTCATCAACATAGAGATGGCCATTAAGGCCACAGAAGAACACTAAGTGAGAAAGGTCCCCAAAGGATAGCCATGCTATGAGGGCATGAAATTGTAAGTATACTTACGTTTAGGGAGTATCCTATAGTAGAAAGTGTACTGACTCTGGAGTCATGGGACCTGGATTCAAATCTTACCTTTATTGCCTAGATGACTTTGGGCAATCATTTGAGCTCCCTAGACCTCACTTTCCTCATCTGTAAAAGGATGGAGGAGGAGGAGGAGAAAGGAGGGAGGGAAAGAGGGAGGGAAGGAGAGAGAGAGAGTATCTAAGAGGAGAAGGCAGTCACTAGTGTCAACTGTTGCATAGAAGTCGAGAAAGATGGTGATTGAGGAAAGAACATGGAGTCATATATAGAAGATGACGGTAAGGGAAGGCAATACAAGATGAATATAGAAACATGGCATGGTCTTATACAATAAGACCACTATACACATAGTGAAAGGAGTGCTAAAGCTCAGAACAAACAGGCTAGTCACTAGTAAAGCTGACAGCAAAAAGTTTTGTTTCGTTGTTTTTTTTTAACTATTCTAGGGAAGAGAGAAAGCTCAGAAAAAAGGATACGACTTACTTTGGAATGAATGAGATAATGACTTAGTTCAGCTCCTTGTTTTAGAGATGAGGAAACTGAGGCATGGGGAGGTTACATAATTTATGTAACTTCACTCTCCTGGAGGCTGCCTCTAAATCCAGTACTTGAGAGTGTTTGAAGGGCTTTGTAGACCTTAAAGGACCATATGACAGTCTGTGATGTTATCATTAGTATTTGACAAGTATTGTATTCTTTATATGGACAAGTATTGAATTCAAGAGTAATAGCAAAGAGACTGAAGCTCTTCATTATTTGGTGATCCCTCCGATCTCTGTACCATCCCTTGTCCACGTGCAAGAATGCTGTTAAAAAAATCACTCTTCTGGTCAAAAGCTCCATCTCCAAGTCCCTGTTAGGAACATTGTCATCCTTCTGGTTTATCCTGGCAGATGAGGGTGAAATTTGTGCAGGATAATTGGCTTCCTGGTGAGTGAGGTCCCTTTGCCCTTTGTCCTGAAGGCCCCCAATATTCCTCCAGCATTCCTGCTATATCTTGGTGGCGCTGACGACCCGGCTGTCCAGGGGAGGATGAGCGTGTGCTCATGTCTCAATTTTAATATGCTGAAATGTTACACTCCATCCCCAGGAGATTCATTCATGTGAACAAGCCACCCTGGCACGCAGAACATCCATATTCATGTTTCACCTTTCTCCAGAAAATCCCGACAGCCTTTTGTTCATTCTGAGGGCTGCCCCTGTAGAGATGGCATGAGGCCAGCACAGTTAAGTGCCTTGTTGAAGGACAAACTGACCAAATGCTGGCCATCCCAGTTCACACCACAGTGGTCTACATTGTCTTGAACAACCAAAGCCTTTATTGATTTTTTTTTAAATGTAATTTTTGTTGAGTGAAAATATGTGCCTCATAAACCTCAATGATTCTTTTAGGAAGCTGTAGTTAAAAGATGGGGCCGCTAGGTGGAGCAGGGGAGAGCGTGCCAGGCTTGGAGTTAGGAAGACTTCTGAGTTAAAGCCTCAGGTATCTCTTAGCGGTGTGACCCTGGGCAAGTCACTTATCCTCTGTTTGCCTCAGTTTCCTCATCTATAAAATGAAGACAATAACAGTGCCTCCCTCACAGGGTTATTGAAAGGACTAAATAAGATAAATAATTAAAAAGTGCTTAGCACAGAGGCTGGCACATAGCAAGTGTTATAGAAACGTTGTTGTTTTAGCACTTTGCAAGGCTGAGAGCCCTTTACAAATGCCTATTGTTATTATTATTGTATATAATTCAAGGTATAATTCAAGTCTCTTAGCTAGAAGGTATGACTGGCATTTATTTTCCCACTCTGAAATGGGAGGATTTAAGGCAATTAATTTTCTGGGATATTTGATTTATAGACATTTAGCAATTTCTGGACAAAAAGAAAAGAGGGAGGAAGAAGGAGGGAAGGAAGGAGAGGGAGGGAGGGAGGGAGGGAGGGAGAGAGAGAGAGAGAGAGAGAGAGAGAGAGAGAGAGAGAGAGAAAGAGAAAGAAAAGAAGCATGGGCATTGTTGGTAGGGTTGAGACAAAATTCCAGAAAAAAGTGACATGGTGGGTTTTGCCCCAGAAACTAAAGTGGGGAGATATGGTTTGTACAGAAAAGCCAAGATTCCTTTTCCTAAGGAATCGCCCCAGCCCCAACAGTCGGATGGTTCTGTGCTGCCACAGAGGAAGACAGATAGAGCCAAATCACAGCTTGGACCTACTGGGGAAGGACCAAGCAAGAATCCCACCTGGACAGTGACTAAAGCTGGCTGTGCTCCTCCTTAGAGCAGTCATGAGGCTAAAATGGCCATTTTTCTGCAAAGAAACCCTTCTGAAAGTTTGTTCCCATTCTCCCGCTATAGCACAGCTCTCCCCATAACGCCCAGCAGCAGGTACCTTCCCATGCCCTTCAGAAATGAAGTCCTGGCTAGACAGAGCTTTTATGAGAATTCCAACTATATTTAAAAATCCTTGGGGACTTTATTATCAATGTTTTTTGTTATTTTTTTTCCTGTGAAGGGTCTAAATGTAGGTATACTGCCTTACTTTAGGACCTATATTGACTCCTTAGTTATTTTTTTCAGTTGATACAGGGATGTCATAGTACACGCATGTGCGCACACACACACACACACACACACACACACACACCCCACACACCACACACACACACTTCCTGACCCCAAGGAAATTCCAATCTAATGAAGGGAAATAGCACAAAAACGGGGAAGGACGTCATGGTGGAGAAGTCAGTGGTCAGCGTGGTCAGTTGGGACATGAGGAGCCCAGTCCTTACAGGAAGGTTTTGGAGGTCATGGTTGTGCCGGCCAGTCAGAGGGGCAGAGGGCAGTGCTGTGGTGTGAGTGCCAAGGCTGACTCAATCTTACAGCATTTTTCCCTATGATGAGCCTCCTGGGGCGTGATGGAGAAGTTAAGAGCCATCCCAAAGGAATGTGGCCAGGTGAAAAATGAGCTATTGACATGTGAATACTGACACATGAATGAGGTCCAGACCAAAACAAAGAAGCAACAACAGAGCACATAAAGAAGCAGGGTGACCCTAAAGCACAAGGCTCTCGGAGCCAGCATAGTAATAGTGCTTACTGGCAGCTAGGGGGCTAGAAGGCTGGACTTGGAGTCAGGAAGATCTGAGTTCATATTCTGCCTCAGCCCCTTGGTTCTGTGACCAAAGCCGAGCCACTTAACATCTGCAAGCCTCTGTTTCCTCATCTGTATAATGGGGATAGCAATAGTACCTACCTCCCAAAGGTTGTAGCAAGGACCGACTGAGACAGCATAGGCAAAGCACATTTCAGCACTTAAATAGCTATGTAAATGCCAGGCACTTTTATTGTACCTCGCAGAGTTGTTATGAGGATTCTATGAGATGATGTATATAAAGTGTTTTGTAAACCTTAAAACACTCTCTAAATATGAGCTATTGTTTTGCTGCTGGATATGACCATAATTTTCCAGATAATCTGATCAGCATTTTCAGGAGACATGCAGGTAAGTCTTAATTGTATGGTCACTTTTCACCTACAATGACTCAACAAGAATCCATCTCCCTCTCAAGTGTATTTGTACCAAAGAGTTTTATTTGCATAAAGAGCCAACCTTTTGTTTTTTTTAAATAGGGCCCTACAATTCATTACCATCAATGCCACAGGCCACATCACCATCACCTCATGATAACACTCCTTAAATGAATCCTCCTGTTGTCTTTCGGAAGCTTTAAAGCAGTGGGTCTCAAAGCATGATCTGGAGAGTCCAAGGGTCCTCAAGATCCTTTCACTGGGGTCTGTGAGGTCAAGACTATTTTCCTAATAATAATAATATATTTTAATTTATTATATGACAAATATTGATAGATATAACTCACGTGAGCAAAAGCTCCTTGTGGGTCCCTCAATAATTTTTTAATAATTTTTAAGAGTATCTGTCTCAGGGAGAGGGGAGGGGAGGGAGAAATAGAATTTTTAACCCAAAACTTAAAAAAACCCAGAAATGTTAAACGCTGTTTTTACAAGTAATTGGGGGAAATAATTTTTTTTTTTAAAAAGAGTATAATGAGTCCCTGAGATCAAAAAGATAGAGAGCCCCTACTCTAAAGAAAAGGAGTCTGCATGTTGGCTTGATTCTGTGGCCCTCCAGTTGGGATATTCTTGGTGCCATAAGCAGGGCTTGGGCTGCAGGACAGTCCATGGACTAGGAATCTAGGCTGATCTACAGAAGGACTTAGGCAAAGACTGGGTGTTGTGCAACATAGAAGCAGAATCAGGAGCTAGTGTACCAAGGATAAGTATGCATGAGTATGAATTCAGAAAATGGTCTTAAACAAGAGAAGTCTGTCTATCGAAGGAAAAGACAGGTGGGAATCAAGCGCTTTCCACCTAAGATGTAGAGTCCAAGATCCTGAATCATGTTAAATTATGCTAAAGGTAGGACAGGTGATCAGTGGAGGTCCCGCCAAGAGGTGTAACAGACAGATCCTAGGATTTGTAATCAGACGTTATCATTAATTGTTTTCTAGGCATGTCTGACCCTATTTGGAATTTTTTGGTAAAGATACTGGAGTGGTTTGCTATTTCCTCCTCTAGTTCATTTTATAGATGAGGAAACTGAGGCAACCAGGGTTACTTAGCTACTAAGTGTCTCAAACTGAATTTGAGCTCACGTCTTCCTGACTTCAGGCTTGGTGCTCTATCCACTGTGCCACTTAACTGCTCCTATAATCAGAGAACCTGGGTTCAAATCTCACCATCCCTGCCACTTAGTGCCTGAGTGATGCTATGCAAGTCCCTTAATATCTTTACTAAGATCTGTAAATTGAAGGAGTTGAACTAGGTTGCCCTGTAAGGTCCCTTCCAATTCACATCCATGATCCAGTGATCAGGGAGGGTGGTCAGTACATATCCAGGACCTAGTCATGGGAAGACTAGAGATCAGAGCTAATAAACACAGTCTGTTGGTGGGAACAGAGCAGGATGGGTTTCCAGTCTATATGTATGGGTCATGGGAGTGGGATTTTTCCTTAGCTAACTTTTCAGATCTTAATTATCAAAACTTGGTGCGACAACTTTGTATTTTAATAGCAATATATTGCTGTAATGCATCAGTTTTATTCACAAGGTGAAATGATGCTGTCCTAGAGATAAGAGAACTCAGATGGCTTTGATTCCAGATGACTCATGGAAGGGCATGAATGGGGATGGGGTATGGTAACTGGGGGATAGCTGATATGTTTTGAAGAAGACACTAACAAATCCTTGAAGTGGGGTCAATGGTGTGTTTTTTGTCTCATATTTTACAAAACATTCCTTTTATCATTTTGACACACATCAAAAACATGAACATTTGAGTTGCTGGGTTGAGTAGTGATCCTCAGGAGAGCTGGGGGCCTCATGGTCTATTGATTCTAAGAGGGCAGATAAATCAATTTGCTGGAGAACCTGGGAGTGAATTTAAATAGAAAGAACAGAAAGAGAGCACTACCTGTCAAGCTACTAATCTCTATTACTACATTCAGCTGGTTTTTAAGTATATTTTGCATTTAACCAAGTAGTTCCAATGCTGCCCTGATTGTCTCCTTGTGAGCTCCATTCTGCTCTCTTCTTTTCTTTGTATGTGGTAGTGATTCATTGCTGCTCTTTTCTCCCTTTTTTTTTTTTAATTTGGAAGGAAGCCCTCACATAGAGTAGATCCCTGATGTGGCAGAGTAAGTTTAGACATTAAATCTTAGACTCAAGCTGGGAACCAGCCTCAGGTGATTTGGGATTGTTCTCTCCAACTTCTCATTCCTCCTGTAGCATTTTAACTCTCTCTCAAATAAAAGCCCTCTCCTCAAACACTTAAGTCACAATAAAGAAACACACCCATTAGTGTTGTGTAAGTTGTGTCTCTCCCTTTACCTCTACTCCGTCATCTCTCCAAATTGTTAATTTAAACAATTTATCAAAGCTCACCAAAGTATCATCCTATGCTAAAGGGAGAAAAACATTTTGTGCTTAAAATATTTTAATTTGAATCAGGAGATTTGCCCGTTACAGATTGTGTCGCTAGTCACAGATTGTGAGTTTCGAGTGTGTGTTTGTTTTTGTTTTTTTTTAGTAGGTAGCAGTTTTCATTCCTTTGGTCCCATACTGTAGAGTTCAATGTCATATGTCCAGCAACTCAGCTGCTGATGCTATGGGGTAAATGTCTGGCAGGCCCATGCTGGCAGGTGATGCCCTTGCTTTGAGACACTGCCAATCATCCAGGGAGGTCAAAGTGCCCAGTCCCCTAAGGCTGTGCTGGAAGGCAAGTGGTGACAAGAAGACTCTCCCAGATGTTACTCCTAGATGTGCTGTGCTGAGCTTAGACTGCCTTGGCAATGGCAGTCTGAGGTGGTATTCTTCTTATTTATGGGCGGTGATTTTTACCCTCGCTTTTTTTCAGTGGGTCAGTGTTTTCCAGGCCTGATGATCCTGCTGGCCACTGGCTCTGAGCAGAGCTTGTTGTGCCCTGAGTCCCAGAAGAGCAGCACCTCACATGCTCTTGTTGCTAAGAAGGCAGATGAATCAGTTTCCTAGGAAATTTAAGGAGTAGATTAAAATAACACTAGTAGCCCATGATAAGGCTGACACCTGAATTACTGGCCATTCCATGGCTACCCTGAAGCTCAAGAAGGTCTTTTATTAGCATTTCTTTAGTCTTCTGGGGAGCAGATAAACATTTGTATGGCCCTACTATGTGCCAGGTACTGGGTTAAATACTTTTTTCTTTTTCTTTTTCATAGTGCTTTCTATAAGTATTATCTCATTTAATCCTTGCAACAATTCTGTGAGGTATGTGCTGTTATTAAGCCCTTTTTACAGTTGAGGAAACTGAGGCAAACAGAGGTTATATGACTGGGAAATAGACTATTATAGCAGAACAAGTATGATCTGCACACCTAGGTACAAATCCCAGTTCAGCCCTTTATTCCCTATATGGCTTTGGACTTGTACCCTACTTCATTTTCTGGTCTTCAGTTTCATTCTTAGCTTTGAACTCTCAGCAGCATTCTGAGGCAACGAGGTAGCATAGTAGATAGAGTGCTGGGTATGAAGTCAGGAAGATCTGAGTTCAAATCCTTCCTTAGACACTAAGTAGCTATGTGGCCCTAGCAGTGATTGGCACATAGTAGCTATATTATTAATAAATGTTTGTTCGCTCCCTTCTCAGGCTGTGATTTTACACTGTATCATACTGTTGTCTTGTAGTAAATGGTAGATAGATAGTCATAGGTTGAGTATTAAGAGCCTGAGTCTTGGTCAGGGACATACAGCCAGGATGTAACAGAAGCAAGACTCAAACCCGGGTTCTCCTGTCTCCAAGGTCAGTTTTCCATCTTCTATTTATACTATGCCACTTCCTAAAACATTGAATTAATATTGTGTCTAGAACTTTGACATTTCATTTTCAGTCTTTTTTATGACTTGATCAAATCTGAGTCTCTAGATAGAACATTTCACATGAATCAGGGATGAAATGGGAAGAGGTTGAAAATGAGAGTAGATCTTTATGTGACTAAGTAAGGAATTTAGATATTGAAAATCCTGCCTAAGCTGGGAATGGGTTTCAGTGATCTTGCTAGACTTGGAAGAGGTAATAAATATTTAGATAAAAGCTTCAGTATTATGGTGCCCTAGGATCTACTTTAAAATTTCCCAAGCCCCTTCCTGCCCTTCTTTGTGGATTAGTGGCTACTCCTGCATATGGCCATGAGTAGAATTGACCAGCGATTGAAGGGGGGAGGTAGCAGAAAGAGAGATGAAAGTGCCAGAGCCTGTACTGCTGCAAAGGACTAGCTAGTGGAACCCCATTGACTAAAAGGTCCATTTTAATCTATTGATTCAACCCCAAGGTCTCATTCTACTTTATACTGTCCTGAAAGATACTGGATCTTTTAGTTGAAGGGGCAAGCCAACTCCTCTCCCACTCTCCCCCATTCAACCTTCATCAGTCTCTCCTTTTTCATTCTATACTTTCACTCACCAAGATAATCATAGAATTATAACATGTTAGTGCTGAGAGAAACCTTTGACATCAAAGGATCCTCAGTGTAAAGCTGGGTGGGATCTTAGAGGTCATCAAATCCAACCTCTTCATTTCTTACAGATGAAGGAATTGAGGCCCAGAGGGCTTGAATTTCTTAACCCAAGGCCACACAGCTAGTAAGTATCTGAGGTAGTATTTAAAAACACAGAGTTTCCTGAGCCTGAGGCCAGCACTATATCCATTCTTTACTCAGAAGTGTCCAACTCACTAAGTCCTTGATCCAGATTTAAATGTAATTGTGAAATGTTTAAACAAACAAAAATGCAATACAACATAGATAATGCCAATTTGTGGTTTTCTAAGTCAATATGCACACTTTCTGTTTGAGTTTGCCATCACTGCCTTCTATCATGTTCCCTTTCAAGATCAGCCTGTTCAGTGCCCATCAATTAGGGAATGGCTGAACAAGTTATTATATATGATAAATGATAAATGTGATGGAATACTATTGTGCTCTCAGATTCTGCTTCTGCAGCAATAGGGTATATTTTTATTGATATATTAACAGTTTTTAATTTAATATTGTATTTTTCCCAATTACATGTAAAAACAATTTTTAACATACATTTTCAAAAAAAATATTGAGTTTTAATTTCCTTTCCTTTCTCCCTCCTCCCCATCCTACTCATTGAGAATGCAAATAATTTGCTGTAGGTTTATGGTCTTGAAAAACTTATCTCCATATTAGTCATGTTATGGAACAAAACTGACCAAAAAAACACTCAACCAGAAAAATAAAGTAAAAAATAGTATGCTTCAATCTTTATTCAGATTTCACCAGTTGTTTCTTTAGAAACAGATAGCTTTTTTCATCAAAACTCTTTTGGAATGGTCCTGAATCATTGTATTGCAGAGAAAAGTGAAGTCATTCACAGTTGGTCATTGTACAACACGGTGTAAAATGTTCTTCTGCTTCTACTCATTCACTTTACTGCAGCAGAATCATAAAGAAAAAGGGGGTGGATTAAAAAAAAAACTTGGAAAGACTTATACGAACTGATGCAACGTGAGGTGAGTAAAACCAGGAGAACACTGTACATACTAATAGCAATATTGCAAAGATAATCAATTGTGAAAGACTTAATAACTTGGATCAATATAATGATTGACCACAACTGCAACTGACACATAGTATAAAACACTATCCACTTCTAGACAGAGAACTGATGGACGCAGAGGACAGATTGAATTGTGTGTATATGTATATGTATATATATCCTTTATCTGTCATGCTTTTTAAAAACACAGAAAATATCTAATGTGGAATGTATTTTGTATGGCTGTATATTTATAATAAGTAAGTATATTTCTTGTCTTCTCAATAGATGGTAGGAAGCAGATATTTATCTTCCTGCGTTCAAATCTGGCCTCACACACTGACTTACTAGCTGCATGACCCTGGTCACGTCACTTGATCTTGTTTGCTTCAGTTTCCTCACTTATAAAATGAGCTGGAGAAAGAAAAAGCAAACTACTCTAGGATCTCTGCCAAGAAAACCCCAAAGAGGGGAGCTACAAAGAGTCAGACACAACTGAAAATGACTGTGCATGTTCCAGGTACTGTAGTACTCAATATTAGGGATGCAAAGAAAGGCAGAAGAGAGTCCCTGCCCTGGAGGGGCTTACCTTCTGATGGCAAACAGGCAGGAACTAGGATATTGGAAGGAGTTTGAGGGTGACTTGAAGGTCACACAGGTAGCGACAGAGGTGAGATTTAAATCCAGGTCTTTTAACTTAAAAACAGCATTCCTTTCACTGTAGCCCAGCATCTCCAACAGATGACTTTGGTCTGAGGGTTATTAAAGAAAGCTTCGTGAAAGTGGTGGGGTTTGAGATGAACATTTGAGATGTGTACATGTACATACATACACACATATATATATATACATGCATATATATGTATGCACGTGTGTATATAGGTATAGGTGTGTATTTCTATATATCTATGTATCTATACACATATATATGTTTCTCCACAGTGTTAAACACCCCAGGACACTTTCACTAGGGATTGGATTAATGAGAGAAAAATGTGAGATCCACCCCTACGCTATCTCTTCGTACCAGCTGTCAATCTCAGGCACAAAGATGTTGTGATGTATGAGCTTTGTGGTTCAGGCAACTCATTATGACTAACTGAATAATAATAAACCTCAATACTCCAATAAAAATACTGTACTCAATGGGTACAAACCAAGATGTCTGGCTAGGGAAATACTACTGTCACTATCCTTTTGTTGTAAAACAGAATGTTCATTTATTATCACATATGTGGAAGAGGCAAGGCAGATGCTATTCCAAATGATCAACCACATGCATAATTTTGGATATAAAAGCAGGTGTAAAGAGCCATTTATTGAAGTCTGTGACCTCCTTAGATTCTCCTCTTGGCCTAGGGAGTATGGAACAATCTGCATCCCTCCCCATCAGCATTTATGAAGCATATACAAAATGCACTGTGTCCAGTAGCTTGGCACTTCGTTTGTTTTCTATACTGAAAGACTATGACTATGACTATAGACTACAGACTGTAAAAGACCTGAGAGTTCATGCAGTGCAACCCTCTTGTTTTACTGATTAGGAAACTGAGTCCCAGAGAAGAGCAGTAACTTAACAATTCAGTAGCAGAACTGGGACTAGAATCCAGTTCTTTTGAATATACTTAGCCCAATGGTCATACCAATGATGTCACAAATAGAAGTAGGGGAGACTAAATGACTAATAAGGTCATATATTGACTTAGAAAACCACTCATGCTTATATATTTCCTTTTTTTAAGTTAATATATCACATCAAAATCAGATAAGAAGCACATTTTAATTTAATTCAGGCCACATTCAAGAATGCCATGGACTGCATGTAGGCCCTGGGTCACATATTCATCACCTCTGTGTTACACCATTCTGGCTTTTAGAGGTCATGGTGTTTTCTTTCTGCGTTCTTCCTCTTTATTTCCTACTATCACTGTGGCAGAAAAGGTGGTAGATTTGGAATGAGAAGGCCTTCCTTCAAGTTTTATGGCCTTTTTGACTTAAGTTATTTAGCCCTACTGGTCCCAGTTTGAAAAGATGAACAGAAATGGAGAGTAGGAAGGAGTGCCAGGCGCCATCTGGGTTCATCTTAGTACTTGATGAAGAATTTACTCTCCATCATCTCCAACATGTGGTCATCCATCTCTCTCTTGAAGATATTGAAAGAGAACTCACTACCTGCCTGGAAAGCAGTCAGTAGGGCTAATGATTAGGATGTTTTGATTTTAATATGAAGCTAAGATATTCCTCTGCACAACTTCTCCCCCTTGCTTCTAATTCTGCCATCTAGAGTCATGCAAAATGTGTCTAATCTTCCTCACTGTACTCAATGGGTGTTCCAGCTTTCATGCATCTTTAGTGTTCTCTTCTCTAGACGTTAGATTGTGAACACCTTGAGGGAAGAGATTGCCTTTTGCCTTTCTTTGTATCTTCAGAGCTTGGCACAATGCCTGTTGCACAGCAGGCACTTACTTAATAAATGATTATTAACTGACTGACTTATTGTCCAAACATTCCTAGTTCCTTTATCCAGTCCTCATACCATGTGATTTTGAGAGCTCTCGCCATCCTAGCTGTCTTCCTCTGGTTGTCAGGCTCTGTTTATCTTGCAATTATTGGTATTCTTTTTGAACTGAGACATTCTGAAATGGACATAGTATGGCAGATGTGCTCGAACTAGAGCAGAGAATAGTGAGACTTGGCTTCTCTTTATAGTTCTTCATCTCTACAAGGAGAGAGGTCAGACTAGGGGGTCTCTAAGGTCCCCTTTGGCTTTAAATCCTATGGTTTTAAACTTGGTTCTTAAATACAGGTACCAATGAATATTAATCCTCACATCTGTTACTCAGTCAATAAGTATTTAAGGGCTTTCCTCTGGGCTAGGCACCAGAGATAGAACACTGTCCCTACCCTTAAGAAGCTCACATTCCAAAAGGGTAAATAGTATATAAATAAGATAAAGAAATAGTAGATGGGAAGGTCATTTCCAAGGAGAAGGCATTAGCAGGTGGGGAAAAAACCTGGAAAAGCTTCCCAAAGAAGTGAGGATTTGATCAGAATCTTACAGCAATCCAGAAAAGCTATGAGGTAGAGGTAAGGAGGAGGAATATTCCAGGTGCTGGGACCAGCCAGCCATTGAAAAGACATGGAGTCATGAGATGGAATGTCTCTAGCATCTCATTTGAAAGAGATCAAGAGTGGCATTGAGTTTTATTGCCTCAGAAGACAGAAGGCTAAAAAGTCTACTCCACAAAACACCTCTGGGAGAACAGGAAGACCCAAACTTGTCAATCTGTTTTGTTCCTTTCCGAAGAACTACAACATTTGTATTTCTACATCGTTGGTCATCTAGTCATGTCAATTATTTTTTCTGGAAGACTTTCTTTTTTACTGTCTCTGCCCTCCTCATCACCTTGTACCCTTTAGAGGCCTCTTCAGATGGAGCTGATTAATGGAAGAAATTCTTTCTCTATCAGTTCAGGGTCCCTTGAGACCTGGGCTATTAAATTCCTTGTCCTGTCTTAGGCTCATGGTCTTACCCTTGAATAATTGTTAGCTCTTGGGAGCAGTACTGAGGTATGTGTTGGCATGAGATCTGACACTAGCCAGGAGGATGTGTACGTTGTCTGGCCACACAGAAGGTGAAGGTTCTGATTGATAACAACATGTGCAGATGCGATAAACAGAAGGAGGCCCTGGCCTCTTTGGGGGCAGCTGAATGGTTACACAGATGAGGAAATAGACTGTCCCAAGGGACTCATAGTCTCTGTGCCCTGGGAACTGTGAATCTTTTCAGCATGGAGGGGGCCATTTATCATGAGAGCTATTATACCTGCCTGAGGCAGGGTGGAAACTGAATACTACAAAGCTATCCCCACTCTTATCATGGCTTATTAATAATGGAACGATAATCACACAACCACAAATTAACAATAACTAGGAGGAGAGATAAGGAGGTTTGAATACTTCAGGGATCGGACAGTGGCTCTATCCAATATACTAGAAAGCTACGGATTTAGAGAGAACCCTGATTTTGCCATTAGAGGTTTATGATATTCTTATTTTCTAGTATGAGGTATATCTCAAAGAATATAAGATATGTCATATGGACTTGTAGAGTTAAACAATGTAAGAGTCCAAAGGGTCTCAGAAATCACCTACCCCATCCGTTCCATTTTACAGATGAGGAAAAGGAGGCTCGCACACACAGTTGTTTTTGTGTTTTTAACTACATAGGGGTGAGAGAAAGGGAATAAGCATTTATGTAGCATCTATTATGTGCCAGGAACCATGCTAAATGTTTTTTCAAATATCTGATTTAATCCTTCACCCATTTCATGGGTGAGGAAACTGAGCAAGGGGTTGAAGGTTATTTGCTAGTTAAGTGTCTCTTAGTAAACTCTTATTAAGAAAGTACCTGAGGTTAGATTTGAACCCTGGTCTTCTTGACTTCACGCCCAGTACTCTATCTACAATTCTACCAGCTGACTCTGAGATACTAGAGATGACTAATTCAGACATTTAGCTAATGGACCACTAGAAACTTCACTCTTGAAATTTTGAACCATTGCTAACAAGTCATTAGAGAAAAATTAAAGTCTGGTCTATAAGACCTAGCTAAATAAGAAAGTTGCTTTTGAAGAACAGATTTGGACCAGGACACCTGTGGCTCAATGAATAGTCATTCTTGATCTTGGCTTCTGGCATACTAGATGGACCCCTGGGGAGAACTTTTGGGAGAACTTGGACAAAAATAACATAAGAGTGTTGAGAATGGAAGAGTTCACGGGACCATAGATATAGGACATGAAGGGACCTTGGAAGTCATCTAGTCTTCCCCTTTCATCTTACAGATGGAGAAACTGAGGACCCAAGAAGTTGAATGACTTGCCAGAAATCACACAGTTAATAAATGTGAGAAGCAGATTTGAACGTAGGTGTGAGGGAATGTCCTTGTCCATAAAATCACAGATCTGTTGGAGTATTTGTAGTATTCTTTTCAAAGCACTTTCACTTATCTTCTTCCCCGGGGTAAGCAGGGTAGATATTATTCCAGTTTGATAGATCAAGGCACTTAAAAATCCAAATGGCTCACTAAAGGTCAGGACAGAAACCCAGGTCTTTTGATTTCTGATCCAGTGCCCTATCCGCTACTCTACACTGATTCATTTTATTGTTCCATATGTACATTGCTCCATCTCATTAAATAGTGTAAAAAGCTATTTTTTGGTTCAGATTGAAACAAGTAGGGCTTGTGTGAAACTCTGGGGTACCATATTCCTAATACTAACTTCCAGAGTCCTGACCAGTGACTGTAGCCAGACTGGGAAGGAATAAAAATCAGACTCAGCTTGAAGTGAACATGGCCCTGTAACCCTCACTTCAGTAGGCCCTTCATGGGCAGGGCATCTCGGTCTTTAATCACATTGGGGTTCATCTATGCGACTGATTCCCAGCAACTCCTCTTGTACAAAACAAGCTATAAATGTAGAATTTTGATAGTCACCCCTGTGCTCTACTCTTAAAATCATTGCAATAGGGATAAATACATTCATGGAAATAACACATTATTTCAGGTAAGTTAAGGATGTTTGGCACATATCCCTAAGTTTTCCAGGCTGGTGTCATGGAAGATAATCACCATGCTCTCTCATAAGAGCTCCTCTGGGGCAGACTCATAGACAGAAGATTAGATGGGCTGAACCATCAGTCTGACCCAACATGGGAATTTTTATGCCCTGTTCTTGAAACAGGCAGTCCCACAAGAAGCCCAAGGTGTGTAGCTCTTTGTTTGAAATGCCAAAATACCAAAAACCAAAAACCTCACAATTGGCCTTATGGACATAAGGTATACATGCCAAAAGCCAAGGGCCAAGTTTTGCCATTGTTGATTTCAATACCTTTCCCCCAATTTTTCTGCCTGTGGACATAAAACTTTGTTAAGTGAGCGTCTTGTCTGGCCAGCTTTTCATAAATATATAGAACCTAATTACTGTACATGCATTTTTCTGTGCACTGTTTTAGATGCTAAATCCCATGAGATATCAACTCTGAGTGGTCTTGAAAGGGAATTTTTGCATTGAAATGTCTTCAAGGTCTCTTATTACAGAGATATCCTGAGGGGATGGAATTGAGGCTAATTTCATTAATGATTCAAAGTCAACACAAGTTTGGCATAAACACTAATGTCTTAGCCACAGAAACAAGGGAAAAGGAACAAATCAACTTGTGTATCCTTTGCTGTCAAAATTCATTAAAGAAAGGTAAAGAAATGGACCACCAGAGATGCTTTAATTGAAATGCAAATCTTGAGATGATGTATACAGGTCAAATGCCACTACAATAAATACCAAACCACCAAAACGTTTGCCTAACAAAATTGTCTTTAAACTCCAGGCATTTATTGGAATAGTGTTAGAACAAAATTTGAATTTGTACAATTTGTACAATCTCTTGGTATTCGTAGAATTCATAGAGGCAGAAAGGGCCCCAGAAACTGTTAGTTGAATCCAGATCCGACCAATAATTTCCTCCATAATTTGCCCTATAAGTATTATCCAGTGTCTGTTGGAAGATTTAAATGGAGAAACCTCAGAGTCAACTTGTTCTACTTTTTAAAAACCTACAATTTTTAGGAAATGTTCCTTTGAGACAAACAGATATGGAATAGGATAGTGGAAAAAAATATTGAACATGGAGTCAAAGGACCTAAATTCAAATCCTGGCTCTTCCACTTGCTAACTTTGCAAATATGCAATTTTTATCAACTGCTCTGAACCCCACTTTCCACAACTTTACAACGGAGAGATTGAATTAGAACAGGGCTGTGAACTTGTGTATATGTGTATGTGTATATGTATATATGTACATTCACACATATATACTTATATATGGATAGATAGGTACATTGATCAATAGATCGATGGATAGATATTTTAATGTAATTAATTTCCTTTGTAATCCTGGGTATTTTATTTTGCATGTAACATTGACTATTCTGGACCCTACTGCCTATATTACATCTCACTGCTCCCCCACAGTTCTCAGGTACCCTTAAGGGGAGTGCCATTGTTCAGGTTTTCTGCAGATGACTCTAGCCCCTCCACTAGTGATGTTGTCCCAATTGTAGAGAGGGTCTCCTTCATCCAGTTCTATTTATCCACTAATGGATTAGCTAAAGGAATGTTTACTTTAAAGAAAAGTTAACAAATACACAAACATACTTCTCCAATGCTTAGGGCTTAATTCTTCCCTATACCATTTCAGTCTCTGGGGCGGAGAAAGGAGATTGGGTTCATGGCTTAGTTCAGTTCCGATAGGGCACAGTCTCAAATTCCACTGGGCTCAAGTTCCAGGTACCTTGACTTCTCAGGGCTTCCTGGATGAGTTATCTAGCTCCAACATGCTTCTGAGGTCGTGAGGTTGCCACTGCTTGAACTCCTGTGTGTGGTAGGGATTGCCACCTGCCCCTTGATGTGGAGGACAAACAAAACAGAGCAGCAACAAATCTGTTTCTCAGGACTACTAGATCTAAAATGAGAAATGGGTCAGCTCATGGAGCCCGTACTGTGGGTGAACTGTGGATAATCCCCATCACACAGCAGGAAAGAACACGTTAAAAAAAAAAAGATTGAGCCTATCTCAGTCTGTTAGTTTTAAAGACTCCTTTGGCTACACATCCAACTTTGAAGGAGCCTAGTTCTGCTTACATAGTTGGGCATGGCAGAGATGCATGGTGCCTCCATGTTAGGTGATCTGAACATGCTTCATATTCATTTATTTGTCACCCCACTACATATTCATTTAAAAACATTGTTCTTAGTAGGGGCTCATATGCTTCATCAGATTGCCAGAGGCATTCATGATCCAAAAAAGGGTTAAGAACCTCTGAACTAGATGATCCCAGTGCTATATGGGTCTCCTGTTGCTCTTAATTCTGCTTTATGAGGCCAAGCAGAAGAAGCCTAATCTTTATTCCACATGCCTTTAAATATTTGAAGGCAACTATCATGTCTCTGCTAAGGCTTCCCTCCTCCAAGGCTGAGCATCTCAGGGCCTTCACAGATGCTCACCAAGGAATGGATTTGAATCCCTTCACCATCCCAGGATGGCTTATTTATGTCCCCTTAAAGAGGTGGTCCTGGAACCTAAACAATAATCCCAAATTCAGATCTGTTCTGACAGGGGCAGAGTGTTACAGGTCATTGTATTTGAACTTGCAAATATCTCTATTGTGGATATGGGGAGAGAGAGATGGAATATATTTAAATTCTAAGGTTCTGACATTTTCTTATAGCTTCTACTCTGTGTATATGTTTCTACTCATGCCAGAGAGAAAAGGAAAAAAAAACCAACATTATTTTCATTACCTCCTACTCAGATGCAAAAATCCCTCAAGTACCACATGCTAATTCTCTTGAGTTTCCTCTCTTCCTCAGTTACCTGCCAACCCTCTGTGTGGGTTTAAAATGAAAGCTGTAGTGTAGATGCTCCCATGCCCTGGGCCCTGATGGTAGATAGACCTGCCTCCTAGCCCATGCTTATGGTAATAACTGGTAACTGGTGATTAATTGGGCAGATCCCATCCTCAGGCACAGTCAGCGTCTATTGTCTCTGCGGGCTAGACTGTGGAAGGAAGCAGACCCATACAGAGTTTTATTCAGGCAGGCAATTAATATTCTTCAGAGATTTTCCAGATACAGCTTGGGTGGACTGTAACACAGCAGTGAGGAAGGAGAATAACTGCTGCTTAATGATTTCTTCCTTCTGTAAAAGTTCCTTCCTCCACTAGGGGAGATCTTTCCACCTCTTTTAGGCCAACTAAAGTGTCTTCTTTGGACATGCTTGGTCTGCCATCTTGAAAGCCAAGCTGTGGAACTCTCCTCCCATGCCCCGCTCTCTTCCATCCCATCTTAGGGACCAAGAAGGAGCTATCAACACACTCTTCATTCCCCTCTGGCCACATCTAAACTATTGCTCCTCCATCACCCCATATAACCCTTTTCTTGTCAAGAACATGCCTGCTGGAGAGAAATATAAACCAATGCCAAGTGAATCAAGTATAATCAATCAATCCACAGGCATTTATTCACCACCTACCTGGTCTGTCCACTTCCAGTGTTTCCTCTTTCTGATCCATCCATCTGTTATGAGGATCTTCCTAAAGCCATAACTATGAACAAACTATCTCCTACTCAGAAATCTTCATTGGCTCCTGTTGCCTCCTCAATAAAAACCAAACTACTTAATTTGAAATTTAAGGCAGTATTCAATATAGGTATAACCTACATTTTTCTTTTAATTACAATTTTTTCATTTATCAAGCATTTATTTTTTCTCTTTCACTCCTCCGCACTTCCCCCACCCCCAAAAAGAAAAACAAAATCTTTGTTAATAATATGAATATCTTACAAAGCAAATTCCCACATTGCAGAAATGATATAGCCTATCATTTTTCTCCCGGGAAATGGGTTGATCTTTGTGTTGATCACAATTCATAAGTCTTTCAAACTGTTCATTTTTATGTGATAGCATAAATTGTCCCCTCATCTCTGCTCACTTCACTTTGCATTAACACATTCACATCTTCCCACCTAACATATTTTTCCAACTTTATCTCACAAGGCTCCTTCAGACTCCAGCTGAATAAAACTATCAGTCAACAAAGCACCCACTATGAGCTTGGCTCTTGCCTATAGCCTGAGGATAAACTACAGACTTGCAAAAGTCTCTGTCCTCAAAGAGCACCCATCGTACTGTATCCTGTGCTATTGTTCTTGCAATTTCCTCTGCCTGGAATGCCCTCTCTGATATCTTTACCTGCTAAAATATAACTTGTGGCATGGTGCCTTGCACCTAATAGGCACTTAAAAATGTTTACTGAATTGATTTGAATTGAAGACCCAGCTCATATGTCCTATCCTTCATGAAGCCTTTCCTCATTTCTCTAGCCAGAAATAATCTCACCTTCCTCTATGTTTCCATTGTACTCTCTGCATCCTACTATACATTCATTCATCTATTTATCTATCCCACAATCACTCACTGATCATCTGCTTTGTGCAATGTATTATCCCAGGTATAGGGTGGCTAGTATTTACATAACACTTTAATATTTGCATAGCACTTTGCAAATATTAGTGCATTTTATCCTCACAACTTAGGAATATAGGTGTGGTTGTTATCTCCATTTTACAGATAGGAAAACTGAGGCAGACAGAGGTTATAGATAAAAAAAAGTTTCCCTGTTTCCTTGTATGTAAAATGAAGAGGTTGGATTAGCTCTTTTACAATTTTGGAAGCATGTAATTTTGTGATTCTTTGGGAGTTTATAATCTACTAAGAGTGATAAATTAAATTGTAAGGAAAGCCGAGAGCTGCAGAATTTATGCTTTTGAATTGTGGTGCTGGAGAACGCTTTTGAGAGCTCCATGGACAGTGAGAAGATCAAATGAGTCAGTACTTAAAGAATTTAACTATTCATTAGAAGGACAAATACTGAAGCTTAAATACTTTGGCTCCATAATGAGAAGAGAGGACTCATTGGAGGAGACTCTGGTGCTGGGAAAGATTGGAGCCAAAAGGGAAAAGGGGATGGCAGAGGATGAGATTGATGGATAATATCAAAACAACGAACATGAGCTTGGATGGACTTTGGGAGATAGTGAAGGATAGAAGAGCGTATGTGCCACGGTCCATGGGGTCACCATGACTGAATAACCTATTTTTCCAGCAAGAAGAGAGTGATAAGACAAATATGATGCCGTAAGGTTTTTGAGTCTGTATCTTACCTCTCCTTTAAGACTGTTTACCCATAAAAGCAGTGAGGTGGTACAGTGGATAGAGCGCCTGACCTTGAGTCAGGAAGACTCCTCTTCTTGAGTTTAAATCTGGCCTCAAACACTTAATAGCTGTGTGACCCTAGGCAAGTCACTAAATCCTATTTGCTTCAGTTTCCTCATCTATAAAATGAGCTGGAGAAGGAAATGGCAAACTACTCCAGCATCTTTGCTGAGAAAACCACAACTGAAAAACCACTGAATGACAACTTGAACTCTTAAAGCAGTGACTGGGTGTTATTGATCTTTAATACCTAGCCTCCCGCACAACCCATTTAACGCAATCACACAATCTCTCTCTCTCTCATACACACACTCATAGGATGTGCTTACTTGATATTTGTTGAATGAACTGGAAAGTTAGCTAGGTAGTATAAGGTATTTGGAGTCAGGGAGATTTGAATTTGAATCCTTTATAGCCTATTAGCTAAGTGAACTAGCTTCATTTCTTGAAGCCTTAGTTTTCTCATCTGCAAGAATGGGTATAATAGCACTTACCTCATGGGATCATTGTGATGATCACATGAAACAATGTAAAGTGTCTTTAAACCTTAAAGTGATATTTAAGTGTTAGCAGTAATGATATTATTATTAGAGTACCATCATCCACCAGGTCTGGAGTTGGTCTTCTCCTCAGCACCATTCATTCTTCTGCAGCCTTCTTCTTTTCTGCAGCGAGAGTCCTCATGTGTCCCCAAACTGCCCAGCTTCCTCTATCCCAGACTCCTTCCTACATTCTGTTGTATCCCTCATTACTCTTTGGTAGGATTAAAATAACCCCCAAAACTCAATTTTACCTAAAGCTATTATGACTAATAATAGGTAAGTATTGCCTAAATGAGAAAACGCTTTAATTTTACTGTGCCAGTTCCACCACAAATCACACTAGCCAGAGAGGCAGGATGGTACAATGGTAAGAGTTCTGGATCTAGGAAGCACAGTGGACAGAGCAATGAGCCTGAAGTCAGGAAGGCCTGAGTTCAAATCCAGCCTCAGTGGCTTACTAACGGGTAGCTTACTAAGAGACACTTACTAGCTATGTGAACCTGGGCAAATCACTTCACCTCTGTTTGCTTCAGTTTCCTCAACTATAAGATGGGGATTACCTTTCAGAGCTGTCTTGTTGTAAGCATCAAATGAGGTAATATTTGTGAAGAACTTAGAACAATGCCTGGCATATGGTAGGCTCTTAATACATGCTTGTTTCCTTCCTTCAAAGATTAGCTCTGTAGTTTACTACTTTACAACTAACAGCAAGTCACTTAGGCTCTGGACCCAAGTTTCCATATCTGTAAAATAAAGAGAACCGAACTAATCTAGGAGTTCTTAGCTTCTTTTGAGACTTGGACCACTTTGACTATCTGAGGAAGTCTATGGACCCCTTCCCATAATGTTTTTAAGTGCATAACATTAAATATACAGGATATTGAAATAAAGATGTAACGTTTTTCCCTTCTAAGTTCTTAGACCCCTGAAATCTAGCCGTGGATCATGAGTTAAAATCCCCTGGAGTAGGTTATCTCTAACTCTCCTTTTGGATCTAAAGCTATGATTCTGTGGTCTTTGTAAATTAATAAGGAAAAAAAAAATCCAAGCCCTGATAACTTCATTTGTTGAATAGTTCTCATTATCTACATTTTTCCAGAATATTGTCCATCTGACCTAAGACCAAAATGCCTGACATCCTCATCCTATGCACAAGTCTTCAGTAGTAAATGACCATTGGTGTTTCTGTTTGCAACTCCATTCCTCCCTTGGACTCCCTGCCAAGTCTGGTTCCTCCCTAGGACTCCCTGCCAAGTCTGGTAGTCTGAGCCTTCTCTAGCATTAAGGTCACCCAGGATGATAAGCTTGTCCTCTTTTGGTACATTGACAATAAGGGTCTCTAGGTCTTCATAAAATTTTTCTTTAACTTCATCAGGGTTTGTCATGGTGTGAGCATAGGCACTGATGATGGTGGCATGGCGTTTTCCTGTGAGTGACAATCACATTGTCATGAGCCTGTCATTCACTCCTTTTGGCAGGCATACCAGCTTTTTGATTAGATTAGTTTTGATTGCAAAACCTGTGCCAGCCTCACGGTGCTCCCCTTCACTGTACCCACTCCAGAAAAAGGTGTATCCAGCTCCACCTCAGCTGCCCTTCATTTGCCAACCTTGTTTCAGTCAGGGCTGCTATTTAGATGCGATACCTTTTGAGTTCTCTTGCAATAAGAGCAGTTCTTCTTTCAAGTCTAATGGATTTTGTGTTGTTTATTAGTGTGCGCACATTCCATGTACCGATGGTGAGTGGAATCATCTTTGCAGATGTTTTTGTACATGTTTCAATGGCATAGTAGGATTCCCTGCCTGCCACAGTAATCAGGCCAGGGTTGGGTAAGCAGGCAATTTTTAGGGCACCTTTTCTAGCCCCCTTCCTCACACCAGGAGGTGAGCAGTACGATCCTTAAAAGGCTGCTCAGACACCCAGGGGGCTGCTGAGTCCCACTGCTACTTCCAGTGAGAAACATCCTTAAGGCCTGGGTCGCCTGTGACTACAGCTTCCAGTGTACCCGCATCTGCTCCTTCATCACTTGCCTGAGCTTTGAGGCATAATAGTGAAATGGTATGGGTGATGTCTTTTAATTTGTGCATAAATTGGATTTAAGTGAGGCAGAGTTGCACCAAGTCATCAGCCTCACTCTCTCCTCCTGAGTCATCATAGTCCAGTGGCAGGCCAGAGTCAAGACAGCTGGTGATGGCTCAGGTTGCAGCGGATGACCTTGGCATCTTCAGTGTCTAACCAAGTTCAAAGTACTCCACACATGGGATGTAGGGTGTGTTCAAGGAGGACCAGTACCTCTGGTGTGATGGCTGCTCTGCCTAACTCTTAGCTGTGGGTCCAAGAAGCTGCAGCATGTGCAGTGGCCACATCCTGGTAAATCATTTCAGCAGATGGGCCAAACCAGGTTGAGGGTAACCAAGAGTTCTCAAACCCATTGGTGAGTTAGGGGGGGTGTGAAGACTTCATCTGGTGGAATGGGCAGATGAGAACAATTTTTTCCAATGGCTATGAGGGCAGATGAAGCAGGCGATGTGGAGCACTTAGACCCTCACCCTATAGCAATAATCAATAACAACAATGATAGTTAATATGTATCTAAATAGTTAAAGCACACCACACACCTTATCCTATTTCATCCTCACAGCAACCTTGGGGAAGTAGGTGGTATTGTTACATCCCACCTCCCAAATGAGGAAACTGAGTCGGTCAGATTAAGTGACTTGCCCAGGGTCAAATAGCTAGTGTCTCTTAGTAAGTAAGTATCTGAGACTGGATTTGACCTTGATTCTTGCTGACCACAAGTCCAATGTTCTATCTACTTATCCAATAGTAGTATGAAAGGGGTGAGAGGTCAGAAGGTTAGGATAGGCACCAAAAAACACATTTTATTGACCTTTGCTCATCGTCATTCTAAATTTTCAAACCAAATCCAGGTGGGGAACTAAATATTAAGTTAGAAATTCTTAAAAACAGCTTTTGAAGGCTTTTTTTAATTAAAAAAAAGGCTTGAAAGGCATTTGGGACATCAAAAAGCTCTGATGAAATGAGATTTTGATTTGTTAAGTTTGAATGAATCAGAAACATAAAAGCAGCATTTTCCTGATAATCTACAAGATATAAAAGCAACCAGGTAAACTAGGAAAGTTTTTAAGGATAAGTGATGGCCATTGGCTTTTACACTGCAATCCGTGGACTCCTAAGGACTTCATGAGAATCTCTGGGTATTGGTGAAAAGAAGCTAGTGATCATGGTGAGCATTTAATTTGTATCTCATATCATCTCTAGTCACTGCCTCAGTGTTTAACCAAGGCTTGGGCCCTCTGGGACATGAAAAATAATGAGCTCCCCAAATCCTAAAGTCATAAGCTTTGGCTCTTCTATTGCTTGTGACCTAATTTTCTTGTCAGATAGGAGGGGACAGCAAAGAAGATAGGAGTTCAAGTCTTGTCTTTAACACATTATAGTCCTGCAAGCATGGACAAGTCATGTAACCTCTCAGTGCCCCCAGGCAATTCCAAAATCATAAGATAGAGATGAAGTAATTGCCAGTCTGTGTCAACATATGGAATTTCCACATTGGGAATCCTTATATTAATGAAATTGCAGTCTGTGTCCCCCCCAAAAGGAGAAAATTAGAGAACTTGGAGAAAATCAACTTCAAAACAAGGAAACAGCATTCATGAAAAAAGATGAAAGGACTTAGATTTGTTTAACCTAGAGAAGAGGAGGTGAAGGACTGACCTCACTGTTATCTTTTTTGAAGAGGGTGAAGATGATTAGTTATTCCTCAACCCCCTGTCAACAAGGCAAGGGGTAATAGACCCCAGTTTCATCATTTAGTTGGATGGAAGGAAGTTCTTCTTGACTCAGTGAAAAAAAAATCCCAGTGTAGGAGACCCCCAAGGTAGACATGGAGTGGTCATCTCTGGCTTAGCATTTGGGGTATTAGAGACAGAAGCCTGTACAGATTACTTCTTGTGGCCCCCTCCCAAATTTGTGTTCCTCATATTCCCGTACTTCATGCATTTAATAAAATAATTTCCTCCTTGTTCCACCATTTCCAATATGTTCAACCTCCATTTTGGATTTAAAAACAATTCTATTGTCCCCTTTGTTTTTATCGTGCAGATATTTCACTTTTAGGTCCCCTTCCGTTGATACCTTACTTGTAAAACAAAGAAAAAGAAAAAAGAAAAACCCTAAAAATAAAAAAAAACTTTTAATCAACCTAACTTACACAGCAAATGTGCCTAACACTCTAAGTATTGTATTGGACATTTGTATTGACCTTCCTTTTACTTTTGAGGAAACTGGGGCTGATAAAGAATAGTATTATTGGCTTCTTTTGTTAAACCCAAGTAATAAACTTGAGGTGATCATTAGTTTTCTGAAATTCCAACATTTTCTCTAGGTGTGCCTCTGGGATTTCTTGGCCATGTCCTTTCAACGATATAAAATAGAGGAGGTAGCTAAATGAAATCTGGGACAGCCTTTGTGAAGGCAAGGAGAGGGGAAATGGATTGTCAAATGTAAGGAATAAACAGTTTGTGAAGTGCAGTCAAATATAGTTAAACTGGAAGGGTAGATTGGAACCAGGATATGAAGGGCTTTAAATGCTGAAAACAATATAGAGTCATCTGGGGCTAGAGGTGCAGTGGACAGCCTGGAGTCAGGAAGACTCATCTTCCCGAATTCAAATCCAGCCTCAGACACTCGCTGTATGACCCGAGGCAAGTCATTTAACCCTGTTTGCCTCAGTTTCCTCATCTATAAAATGAGCTAGAGAAGGAAGTAGCAAACCAGGCCAGTATCTTTGTCAAGAAAATCCCAAAATGGGGTCATGAAGAGTTGGTCACAATGGAGTGACATAATCAGATCTATGTTTAGGGAAAGTCAATTTGGCAGATGTAATGCTCACATAAAGAAACTGTAGATAGCAGTGAGGTATTGGTAAAAGATCACCAGATATGAAATCAGAGGAGCAAACTTTGAGTCTTGATTCTACAGCATCCTTGTGTGGCCTTGGGCACAACCCTTTCTTACTCTGGGTTCCAATTTCCTCATCTGTAACATGAGTCTACTGGACTAGATAACTCCCGTAGTTCCTTCCACTTGAAATCTTTTGCTCTTAATGCAAGATTTTTCCTACATTTTTTTAAAACAAAAAAGGAAAGAATGGTTAGTAACTAAGTGTGAAAGGCCTAAAGGTAGACATTTTGATGAGATTCCTGAACTTTCTGTTAAGACCCAGGCAGTTGCCTTTTTCCTAGTTGGAGAGATCCTTATTTGGTCTCATCTCACCTTATTTGGTGACCCAGGGTATTTTTTTCTGTATTTACATTGATTCTTCTGTTATTTGCTGGATCACACCTTGCAGCAGTATTCATCTTTACATGTCCTTGATAGACATAGAAAAATTATTTATTTAGCGAGAAATTAGGAATCATTAAGAAGTAGCCTTTTGGATCTGTCTCCATGATGACAAAGGCTAATCATTCAAATGACAGACATGCATGGCTGGTTTTCCTTTCTCTGTTGCCTTGATTGAGACAAGATGAGCATGCTGCTGGCCTTAGCAATGGATAATTTTGTTAGAATAATATCCTCGGGGAATGACTTTTATCCAGGAAGTATGACAAGTGTGGCAAATTGCTTACAAAGCCCAGTGGCTTCTCTTGCAAAAAGGTTGCCAGCCTCCCGTCCGTGGGCTTGCTGAATCAAGCTAAAAGACTTGCTCTTGGTAGAATGAGATGGCTTCATGGCATATTCTGTAGGAGAGGCTTGTCTTTGGACAGGACTCATTTGTCTTTTGACTTTGGAGCTGGAATGTGTAGAATTCTCAAAGGCAGGTGTAGCCTAGAAGATAGAATGTTGATTTTGAAGTTGATAAGAACTGGGTTAAAATTCAGCCTCTGGTATTTATCAGATGTGTGACCAGAGGAAAGTCATTTACTGTCTTGGTGGTTCAGCTCCTTAGAATTTATCTACTAAATTATAGACAGGTTTCAAACTGCAGTTTGAAGTGCTTCCTATGCTGATGAAGTTATGATAGAACTTTCAGTTTAGGATTCTATTTTCACACTTTGAATTGCTCTCCAGTGTAAAGAACCATTATTAGAGATTAATGGACATTAAAAGTCTTTTCCTATATTTTAATTAAGTCATCTGAAGAATAGAGGGGCTTATGGTGTAGTCTACAGTGATATAAGATAATGATAGTTCAATCGGTTCTGGGCTTTGGAAAAGCAAAGGAAGTCCCCTCCACCATGACATCCCTATGAGTTTGAGTCCACTCTGCCAGTGTTTTTCTGTGGGATCACAGACAAGTCATTTAAGCTCTCTGGGCCTCACAGTTTTTTTTATTTGTCTAATGATGGAGTTAGACTCGAGGATCAAGGTCATATCTATCTCTCACAACCTAAAAATCTCCATCCTGATCCAGAAATATTGAGGGTTAAGTAGTTTGGAATTCCCATAGACAGAGAAATAAGGAGTGCCTACCCTTATGTTCATATCAAGTACTTAGGACCCAGAGCAGGACATTGATGTTATTATCAACACAGCCACTATTATAATGATGCTAGCAAACTTTGCATTGAACACAAGATTTCCCAAGAATGATATAACTTGACTACCTGAGCTGAACTCAGGAAACTTCTCACCTCACTGACAAAGCTATGCAGAATTCCTGGGACAACAGGTTTTCTTTGACATTCCCACGTTCAGTGTTCAGCACCTTCATTCATGTGAAATGGCTGGCTTTACTTTATGAGATTTCAACAAAATTTGCTTTGTTTTTCCCCAACACAATCCCATGAAATTTCTGCCTTGGCCAGAAGTTAATCAAGTTCACCCCTCTTTGCATGGTTTAGGTTTGTTTGCTGTAGGGGAATAGCTTGGCCTCCTCTTGTTGGAAAGGTGCCTGTGTAGCTTAGGAATGATAAAACATCTCACCTCCCCCTGCTGGGAGCTATGAATACTTTGATCCTCTTGTGTATAATTCTTCATAAATATACATATTGATACAGTTCTTGACATTTTGCCCAGATCTTGAGGGGAAAGAAATAAACCATTTCTACCCAAATGAAACAAGCATATGGTACAAGGCAAAAGGGGGAAAAAAGAAATCCAGAAGAGCAAAAATGAAAAAGAAAGAACAGTGTTCTCTTTTCATTCCCAAGGTTATTGTATTATATGAGTGCCTTGGCTTAGCACAATTTAAAATAACGAATTTTCCCATTAAAATTTGCAGCCTTCCTTGTCATGGAAGAGATTGGCTTTTTGAGTTATTTTTTTCAAGTCACAGTCCCTTCTACATCATCTTTCTGGGGTTTTTTTGTCTTTCTTTTTTTTTTCCTTCCCCCCTGTTTTGCCACTGCACTATTCACATCCTAGTTTTTTGCTCACGGTGGAAGGATGGGATTGGAAAAATGGTCTCCTCTGTGAATCCTTTTCAGGCAGAATATTTGAGTGTGGCTTATTTTTGGACACATCCAGGTCTATCTCCAGTCGTCTCTATTTGTCCTGATCTATATCTTGCCACTGAACCCAGATGACTCCAGAGGAGAAAGTGAGGCTGGTGACTTTGCACAGCCCTACCTCACTTAAATCCAATTCACTTGCAAGTCATGGCATCACCTTCTAGAACAACGATTTTTGGACAAATTTGGCGGGAACTTATACTGCGTGAGCAGTTTAGATCACTTTGTGTCAGTGGTTCCTTGAGATCATGACTTTTGAATAGGGAGAGAGAGAGAAAGAGAGAGAGAAAGAGAGAGAGAGAGAGAGAGAGAGAGAGAGAGAGAGACAGAGAGACAGAGACAGAGAGAGACAGAGACAGGAGACAGAGAGACAGAGACATGGGGTTGGGGGGAGGTGGCCAGAGTAGCTATTAGTGCTGAGGAAATTCAGTCAGCAGAAAGTAAAGGCTGCAGAAAGGAGGGAGGCAACTGCAATTCTTTGTTAAGAATTGGGCCAGTGGGAGGTCAGGCCAACCCACTGATCATGAGTAATGCTACCACTCCTTACAGAGGACCAGCTACTAACAGTGACAGAAGCCCTTAACATCTACCTCTGCATTCTAACACTGTTTTAAAACTTCTTTTATACACCAAGGCCTAACTTCTTTGGGGGAGGAAGAATATTCTCTAGGTCACCTTTCATCAGGCTTGTCACATGCAGAAGGAACCATTGGCTATACTGCTTTCCCTAGCTTTTGATTCCAAAGGTCAGCCTGGACATCTGCTTCCCATCACCTCTGTCATCCCTCACAGATGGTATACAGGAATCTCTCTTGTATTTCTCACATACCTTTCCTATTTCCCTTCCCTGAGCAATTAGAAAATTGCTCATATCTAGGTATAAAACTATTATTTTTCTCCCTGACAGGTTGGTGGGGTGGTTTTTTGGGGGGTGGGTTGAAGTGAGGGGAAGACTCAAGCTCTCTAACATGTCTGGTTGCTAATAGTGATGGAATGTCATTTCTGTCTTTCCTATTCACCCTTTAGACTGGTATTCTGCTCAGAAAAGGAGGGACAGTGATAGGGGAATGAGGGGTGGGGAGAGGTTGGAGAAATGAATGAAGATTCAAAATTCATGATTTTAATAGCTGCTGTCAATAAGGTAATTTAATATATGTCCTGAGGAAGAAAGTTAGCGATTGACAGAAGCCACCTGCGCTATCACTTGTTCCTTTGTCTGACATTTTCCCTGAATGGCTTTTGTTGAAACATGAAAATGAGCTGATTGGCAAGCAGAAGTGAGTTGGTTGGCTGAATGCTTTCATTTTCCTTTTCCCCATCCTGACAAGTTCCCATTTGGGGCAGTACTTTGTGATTTGTTGGGACCTTTTACCCAAGAATATGAAAAGTTGTGACCTTTTCACTCCCCTCACACTCTCCATATATTTGGAAGCACAGAATGGAAAGTCCAGGTCACTAAAATACAGGCAAGGATGCAACAAAACTTTCAAATGACTTAGATGTAGAGCTAGAAGGGAGCTTAGAAGACTTCTTGTGCAACATTTTCATTTTACAGATGAGGAAACTGAGGTTCAGAATGTGATTTGTCTGTGATTTGTCCCAGGTCACAGAGGTGGAAAATGGCATCATCTCCAGTCCCATAGCAACCATGCTTACTGTCCCTTTGCTTCAGGGTGGATTTGACCAGAATCCTCCCTGAAATGAAGCTAACTTGGCAGCCTGGGGCACTAGGATTGGCTTCCATGACAGCCCCTCTGGAAGGATGCTCTTAGCTAATGTGGTATGAACTGATTGCCAGGTGTCAGGATCAGAAACCATACCAGTCAATTTTGAAATTGCTTCCAATGACATGTCTTCCCATCAGCAAAATCTTTTCTTTGCTTTACCCCTTGTCCTTTTCTACCTCATTAAATTGATATTGTTTCTGGCTTCTGAATCAGTCTTCAAGATCTGGGGAAAAGGGGTGCTTTACTACAGTTCCCGTAAAGATCCATTTCCACATTGACCACGTCTGGCCTTTTTCTTTTTGGCACACTGTTTAGAAAAGAGAGACGTCTGTGTGTTTTACTTACCATTAAACTCTCTTAAGTGGAAGTCTGGAATTCAGAGTTTGGGATTTTTTTCCCGCTAGTTTTGTTGGATATCTTGTTGATGAAATATGAATGACGGGGCTAACTCCTAGACAGCGTGCTCCAGTAATTTATTGTGGATGTGATCTATCATCATTGAATTTCCACATCCTGGGAGAAACATAAAGGGGTTATATATTGACATTTGGAGGGATTCTGCTTTTCATACTCATTTGGGAAAAGCATAGAGATGACATTCCACACTGAATTGTCCAGAAGCATGTCCTAATGTACTTTTATCTGCATTTCTAAGGTAGTCTTGGATTCATTCACTTATGTCCATTTCCAGATATTCATGGTCAGCTCCTATCCAGTTGGTGAAACACTTCGGCTTGGGACTTTTTCTGCTCCTCTTGCTATCCCAATGTCTTTTCTTGGTTACAAGTTTATAGACTAGAAGTGGTATACTAATCAGAAAAGAGAAATGCTATCTAAGGTAGTAGAAAGGCAAATGTAGGCTTTCCATCAGAAAAATTTTTCTGACTCTTAGTAACTTAGGTTGCCTCTGCCTGATGGCTGTATCTCTTCAGGTAAATTGTAAAGGTTATACTATTTCAGGTGTTGGTTGACTTCTGAAGTCCCTTCCATCTCTGAGATTCTGGAGTTCTGTAAATATCCCAGGACATTGTATGAGCATGATATAAGAAGTCGTGAAATTGTGAGGTTCCCCTATAAAAGTTATTTAATAAGTGAAATCCGAAGCTTCTTTCAGGCTCCTTACCCTGGGACCTGGTGAGTCTGACTCTTCTCCTGAGCAATCATAAGGCTGACATTTACATGGCCTTTATAGTAGATAATATACATTTTATAATCTCTTAACATAACCGTGTACAGTGGATAGTACAAGTATTATGTGATCACGGGGCTCTCTTGTTATCAGTGTGCCAACAAAGTTCCCATGATGAGGGCAGTTCGCACCTTGCCAAATGGTTTGCCTCGCCCACGGAATGTTACAGCTTGTTTGAGAGACACTGGCTTGTGGTCATTATTGCGCTCTGATTCTCTTTCCAGAGAAAAGGGAAGTAGAGTCAGTCATAGGGTTTTAAAATAATTGTAGAATTCTTTTCTCTGCCTTCCAGTGTCCCTTAGGGCTGGTCTTATCTGCTCATGTGCTTTTTAGCCACAGAACAACAATCACCTTTAGTATTGCCCCATCATATGACTGTGATTACATCCACATAAACAGTAAAACAAACTCAGTCAAATAAATAACTGAATTTTCTTTTTCCAATTATACCAGACCTCCAGGCAGTTCTAAATACCCCTGTAACTTCAAAGAGTATACCTGGTCCAGTGGAACAGAGACAGGTCAGGCCCAGTGAGCTGCCCAGGTTCTGGTTACCCCACCAGACATATTTCCTCATGGTCATCTCTTACTTTAGAAAAAGTTTTAATTAATGGAATCTGAAAGCAGATTGAAGTATATTTTTTTCAAACTTTGTTTTTTTTTGTCTGTTTTTTTCTTTTACAACATGGCTAATATGGAAAAATGTTTTGCATGATATAATCTTTATCAAATTGCCTTCTCAGTGGGGCAATGGGGGAGGGTATTGGGACAGAATTTGGAATTCAAAATATCTCCTAAAAATCAAGGTTAAAATACTTTTTATATATAATTGGGGAAAAAAATAAAACACTAAAATTTTTAAAAAGAAAAAATTCTTCCTAGACCTCTCCCATCCTTCTCCCCTTTGACCCTGTTGAGTGAACAGTGGTACATTCTTTGAGTTTACCAGTTCTTTCCCCCTCAGCCACCTGGTCTCTCATGAACCAAAGGGAAAACAAGTCAGGCTCATGCTGGGAGCTATATTTCACTACCATTCACGTGTGGATCACACAGCCTCATTTTTTCCTCAAAGAAGAGAATACACATTGGAAACTTGGCTCAAAGGAAAATTAATGTTTGTTCCTCAACCCCTGAAATTCCTTGGGAAAAGAACCGTAAATCAAGTCAAAAGGGGAGCGGATGGTCAACAATTCTAGCGTGTATTGGTGAAAACTTCCTTTGCACAAAATGCTTTAAAAGTTTCATTCAGCTCAAGGAAACAACAGAGTGAGAGGAAGGAGCCTTTAACTTAGTCAAATGCACAAGTGAAACTAAGTCGTGTTGAGAGCATTTTGCAAATGATAAAGGAATGGACAGTGACAGGTATGTGGTTTCATTGGTACAGGGAACTCCCAGATAAGTTAACTTCCTCTACCAAGGCAGGTCAGCAGCTCCACTTCCATTTATAGTTCATTATAGGACATTCCTGAGGATGAGAGGTTGAATGACTAGCCCAGGGTCACACAGACAGTATGTGTCAGAGAGGGTTTAAATCAAGTTTTCTGGCCTCAAGCACAACTTTTACACATTAAGTGTGTGTGTCAACTCATGTGGGCCCCTTGAATGACATTTAAGAAATTGTGTGGGGTTTTACTGTGTATTTTTTTGTGTGTGTGGGGGAGTACATTACTGCTGTCTAACAAGTGTTGATGCCATTTCAAAGAGTGCAGATAAAGTTATCTACATTCTTGGGACACAATAATCCTTGGTATCCCTCTCAGTCTTAAATGCTATGATCCCATTGTTTAAGTTTCAATCTAGAATGGTTCTGTGAGCCTAGGAATACTCACTCACAAGAGCTTTTAGATTTGCTCCCATATGTTTGCCTGTTACAATGAGTGGCTATTTTAGTCATGGTAAGGATTTTCTCTGAACCATTGTCTCTTACCACAGTCTCCTTGTGCCTAGTAATGTGTTTTTTGCTAGATGGTTGAGTGGGGTTAGGTGTGTGGTTTCACTCCTAGGAACAAGACAAATCTAACTGATCACAGTGAGAATGCCTATGGCTCCACTGACTCCATGCATTATGCACTGAATTAGGAATCAAGAGCCCTGGGTTCTAGCCCCAAACTCTGTCACTAAACACCCAATGAACTTGAAGATGTTGTGGCAATTAGTTCAGATAACAATGTTGAGAAAGTCATTTCTTATAGTAAGTTGAAACATGCCTTCCTTATACCTTTTATCCATTAGTCTTACTTCCACCAGGTAATTTTAAAAAATAATATTTTATTTTTTGCCAACCATATGTAAAGATAGTTTTTAACATTGACTAAAATAATTTTGAGTTCTGTATTTTCTAACTCCCTCCCTGATCATCCCCTTTCCTAAGATGGCAAGCAATTTGATATAGGTTATACATGTACAATCATGCAAAACATATTTCCATAATAGTCATATTTCTACCAGGGAATCCTCTCTTCTACAAGACCATCCTTCAGCATTTGAAGACATTTTTCATCTTTCCTCCACATTTTATGTTTTATCCTAAATAGTTCTTTAAAGGTCCCTTCAACCATTCTTCATATAATATATTTCTTTCAATGTCCTTACCATCCTTGTCACCTTTCTCTGCTTTCACCTGCTTGAGAGGCAGCTAGTGGCACAGTGCAGTGGGACTGGAGTCAGGAAGAGCTGTCCTTCAGAGACTTGGTAACCTGCACAAGTCACCTAACTTCCATCTGCCTCGGTTTCTTCAATTATAAAATTGCAGGGAGAGGGACAATTATAATGCCTACCTCACAGGGTTGTTATGAGGATCAAATGAGTTAATGTTTGTAAACAAGTATTTAGCACAGTGTCTGGCACATAGTAGGTATTATAGGAAAGCTTATTCCTTTTCCTTAAAAGCATTTGGCACTGCCTGACACAAGGTAGGTGCTGTGTAAATGCTTATTCCTCCCCTCCCCCTTTCCTTTCCCTACTTAGAGTGATTTGGGAAAGCTTTATTATTATGGCCACAGACTCATTCTCTCTCTCTGTCTCTGTCTCTCTGTCTCTGTCTCTATCTCCCTCTCTCTCTGTTTCATTGGTATTTCATCGTGATTTCATTGGTATAGGGAGCTCCCAATGCACAAACTCTGTCCCCCAAAGCAAGATGAGTAAAAGGATCTTGGAGCCCCAATGAGTCCCCTGGGGTCCTAACAGATCATCCAGGTCCATCTCACATGCTGGGAGATGTCCTCACATTCTCCTAAGATCAAAAGGATACCTCTTGGAACACTCAGGGAGTCAGGACAGTTGACCTCAAGGCCAGAACTCCATCTAATGACCCATGCTGCTTTTCTTAGACTGAACATGGATGAAAAGCCAACCTTGAATAAACAGTTTCATTGTATCCGTAAGTCAGGTTCTCTCAGTGAGCCAGGCAGAAAGATGCTAAGGTATTTCTCCTCCCTCTCCCCCCGCCCCCCAACAGTGCTGTGATTAGTTCTGCCTGGCAAGTCTGGCTAGTGATCAGCAGGTCCCTTTAAAGGAAAGAGGGAAGAACCTATGAATTCACTATGTGCGCATCACCAAGAGGATCGTTGTGTTAGTCAACCTGTCAATAAATTGCACAGTGAAGATTTGAATAATAGAGCGAAGCAGTTTCAAAGGACTTATTGCAAGCTATCAAATCAATAATCCACATTTTAGAAAATCCCTAAGTACAAATTCACACAATCCCAAGTTGTTTTTATAACTTATCAGGTCATTAATCCAAGTTTTTTAAACGTCCCTTTAATATACTTCATCATAATCTGTATTTTCTAGAAGTGCCAAAATGTTTCAGCATGAGCGACCACAGCAGTTCAAGAGGGAAAAAATGGCTTTAAGGAGGGTTAATAAAAGCTACCAAAGCAACCGCAAATACGTGAATTGGAGAAATGACTGGCTATAAAATGGATCACCAGAAGCTGGGGCTTCATGGAAATACTTTGTATTTGCTTTCATTTCTCTCTCATTAATTTCCTAAGGAACTCTTGTAATCACTTCCAGAGTCCCTGTCATGCATTCTTCCCTCTAGTTGGGTGACACTCAACCCTCCCCCATCATCCCAATCTTCCATTCCCATGTATCCACAAACCCTACTGAATTCCAGATCCTCGTTCAGCTCCAAACCTTCTGGAAATGGAAGAAGGAAAGCAGTAGGATTGACTTTAGCTGATGGTTGCTTTAAACGTTCCTAACCTGATAAAGTTTATTGACATATCATTGTTTCTGTTGAGCTACCCTTAAGCAAAACTTTGAAATGAGTGAAAAACCTGAGAAGACTTTGTATAAACTGATGCAGAGTGAAGTGCACAGATCCAGCAGAACAACCTACAATAAGAACACTGGAAGACAAACTTAAATATTCTGATTAATGCAATGACTGGCCATGACTGTTGGGCTTTGATAATGCATTTCTGCTATATGCTTCTTGACTGAGAGGTGACAGATTTGATGCAGAACGAGACTGAGACCTATTTTGGGACATGCACATTATGGGAGCTTGTTTTGCCTGATTGCCTATTTGTTACAAGGATTTTCTTTTTCTTTTTTTCCCCTTCAAATGCAGTGGGTGGGAGGGAGAGAGAATGAACATTGTGTTCATAGGTAGAAAAAAATTCTAGCCTGATACACCAATGCAAGGTAATTGTTCTTATTTCCATTTTTATCTTTCGGCAAGTTAAGTATATCTGAGTTTTAGTTCCTGGATAGATTCCTTAAAAAAAATTTGTCAGCAAACCCAACACTGACCATACTAATCTTTCATGTTTCCTTGGTAGTTTATTTTGACAAAATCCATTATCTCAATGAAACTTTGGCACTACCCTGTAGGGCAGATCATTGGATCATAGATGAGTCCTTGGAAGGGATCTTAAAAGCTGTTAGGTCTCACTGTCTTAAGCAGACATTACATTTTAGATGATGAAAATGAGGTCAGTGAGATAAAGACTTACCCAAGAAAGCTCATCTAACTAGTACATGACAAGTCAGAACTGGAACCCAGGTCTTCTGGTCCCAAATCCAAACTCTTCCCACAACACATTTCCTGCATTTCTTCATCTTCTTCATTAGCTTTGACAGTGAACAGCAGTGGGATACTGACCTGAATAAACTAAGTGCACAGACCAAATTTGAAAGGTATTGATTAAAAGGAGAATCTTTATAGGGGAAGTACACTATTACCATATTATGAAATCTGTTCTTGGGATGCCTGCTATGAGGACCCTACTACAAGGTTCTCTCTTATCAGATTTATAGATTAAGAACCAGAAAGCATCTTAGAGCTCATCTACACTAACTCTGTCATTTTACATGGAAGAACATTGAGGCCATAAGAGCTTGAGTAATTTGCCCAAGGTCACATAGACAGTAAGGGGCAGAGCATTGATTCACACCCAAATGTAGAACTCATTTCACTACATCATGCTGCCTTGAATAAATTTATACATACATTTGTATCATATGAGATTCTTTACTTGACTGGATCCTATTTTAGCAGTGATAACTCTGTCCCCCAAAATTAAAGGGCACAAATTTTTAACCTATCTATTCATAGGCATGCCTAGAAATATGTACCATATCCGCTGTGAGACTGTGACAGAACTGCTTACTTCCCCCAAAGGAAGAAGGAAGACCAGTGGGAATGGGAGCTCACATATAGCACACCCTTCTAGTCACACTGATGCATACATGCCTTCAGAATATATAGTTAAAACAGGAAGCTAACAGATTCTGTGAACCAATAACTAACTTTTCCTCTCCTACTCAAGTGAATTTTCCTTAATTTCTTGATGTATTATTTTCACATCATGAATTACAAAGTTTATTTGAAGGCATGCTTTATGTCACTTACTTCAGGCACCAAAATTGCTAATTGTGGCTCTGCATTTTGGCAAGCTTCCAGTGCAGTGTGGCTGTTGGGGGGATGGAGTGAAGATAACCAGTCTTATCTCTTAACCTGGAAAAGAACAATCTCATATCTGTCTTGTCTTGACCTCATTGAGGCCCAGAAATGGAAGATTCTTTTTTTGCTGAGATTTTCCTGGGTCTTGTTAATTTAACAACAAAACTTTTTTTACAGGCAATAAATATTGACTATCTTGCCCAAATGTGCATGTTTATTGATTCTGGAAGTTGTTAAATAAAACAGTTTGTTCTCTTCTTTCTCTCTCCTTCTCTCCCTCCCTCCCTCCCTCCCTTCCTCCCTCCCTCCCTCCCTCCCTCCCTCTCTCCCTCCCTCCCTCCCCCCCCCTCTCTCTCTCTCACACACACACACACACACACACAGACACACACACACACACACACATACACATACACACACACTCTTCCATTTGTATAAGACTAGTGTTCTGTTGATGGGGAAAAATGGTAAAAATGCTACTTGATGTAATTTGTAGGTTTTCATTTCCCAGTGTATTTTATTTTAGGAAGTTGGCAAGTACTGATCTACCAAGAGAAAAGAGAACATATTGCATTTAGATCTGGTAACTTCAGGCATCTTATTGAAGGAAAATGTTTTTGATTTGTTGTCTCTTCCCAAGGCAAATGCTTTATTTCAGTATCACAGTGGAGCTTTGGTGGCAACTAGGTGCCACAGTGGATAGAACCCAAGGTTTAGGGTCAGGAAGACCTGAGTTCAAATCTAACCTCAGACACTAACTGTGTGACCCTTGGCAAGTCATATTGATAGGATTCTTGAGTACCTGTGCTTGGACACCAATTCTAAAATCACATTTTTCCCTGACCTCAAAACACTGTCTCAGACAGTTTCTCCCCAGTTCAAACAAAACCTTTATCTCTCTTCTTGATACAATAGCCAGTGGCACCTATAGAATTTATTAGTTTGAACCAGCTGTGTACTGACTCAGCTGTCTGTGCACTGGGTCATGACAACAGCTACTACCCACTGACCAATCATATATATCCTAGACTTACACATACATATACTCCCTTACATTTTTCTTGTCTAACAAGACATCAGTGAGAGCAACCTAGGTATTACTTAGTCGGCCCTGACCATCAGTTGACTTAGTGACATTTTGGGCCTAAAACCACACCTCCACATAGCCCTGCCTTGGGTTCTTTCCTGATGAACTCTGGGTAAAATATTTGCATAGTAGAGAGTAAAAGTGCATGTTCCTTTAAGAACTAACCATTCCTTAACCACTCCCTAATCCCACCCTAAATCACCTAGTAGCATATTTGGCACATATTTTACTATCGAATATCCTATATAAACTTTAACTGTACCCCTCTAAGGTTGCAGGTTCCTTTGCCCTGTAATAAATCTTTACCACCTTGACCTCAAGAATGCTTGAGTTCATGAATTCTTTTCCAGATGGCTCATGCAGGGAACTCCAGTCTTGGGGTTCCTCTATCTTTCCAGCCCTTATCAAAATGACCTGTTGGCCTTTTCCTCAGCTATAAAATGAGAACAATAACACCTACTTTTCAGGGTTGTTGTGAGGATTAAATGAGATAGTAATTGTAAAGCACTTAGCACAGTGCCTAGCTCATAATAGGTATTATATAAATATTTATTCTCTTTCCTTCCCCCTTCCCAATGCAACTTAACAGGAGTTTTCTGAGAACTAGAACTCTAGAACAGGGTCAGACGCTAATTTCACTTAGGTAGTACTAAAAATAGTGGATTTTTAGAACACTAGAACATTAGAATTATAAACACCATGTAAAGTTATCCCTTCTACATTGCAACTTTCCTCTTCATGGTTTTGATATATGGCATGTCGGCATAAGAAATTAAATGGAATTTGGAGGGAGTTTTGTAGAAGCCAAGATGATGGGCAAAGGGCACAGAACCTATGACCAAATCCTTATCCCAAATTTAACAATAAGGTACTATGAACACTGTATAAAAGAAAAAGAAAAATTCAGACTTCTCTGGTACTAAGGAAGGGCCAAAAGATTTTATGCACATTTTCCAGATTGCGGGGGCACCTAACCCCCATGAGGTGGAAGGAATAGCTGTAGTCCAGCCTCCTTATTTATAGATAATTAAAGTTCATTTTCAGAAATTAAAGTTCATAGTTCAAAGTTCAGAGTTCATAGTAGCTTTGTGATTTGCCCAAGACCACTAGGTAGCACAGTAGATTGAGCCAGGCCTTATAGTCAGGAAGGACTGAGTTCAGATTATACCTCAGACACTAATTAGCTATTTAGCCCTAGGTAAATCATTGAGCCTCTGTTTCCTTATCTGTAAAATGGGTTTAATAGTAACTTTTACTTTATAGGGTTGCTGTGATGACTCAATGGGGATAGCATATGTAAAATGCTTTGCAAACCCTGAGGTGCCATATAAATGTTACCTAGTAGTAATTATAGCAGTGATAGTATTAGTAATAGAAGTAGTAGTCATTGTTTGACCTTTGTCCTCTTTAAAGAAGACCAATGACATCATGAGAAATGTCTTGATTTGGGCATGTCCATTTAAGTAAAGTTGCATAGAGTCATCGGCCTCACTTTCTCTTTTAGAGTCATAGAAGTCCAGGGGTAAGACAAAAGTTAGGACAATTCATGATGGCTTGGGATGCAGTGGGTGACCTTGGCATCTTTGATGTCTGACCAAGCTCCAAATGCTCCACATAAGGGCAGCTAGGTGGTGCTGTGGATAGAGCACCAGTGCAGGAGTCAGGAGGACCTGAATCTCACCTCAGACACTTGACACTCACTAGTTGTGTGGCCTTGGGCAAGTCACTTAACTCCAACTGCCTCATCCTGGGTCATCTCCAGTCATCCTGATGAATAACTATCTGGTCACTGGACTCAGGTGGCTCTGGAGGACAAGTGAGGCTGGTGACCTGCACAGCCCTCCCTCACTCAAAACAAAGTCAAGTGCAAGTCATGTCATCATTTCTCTGATGGCATGGTCTTCTTTGGCAGTGAAGGATGAACACACAAATGCTCCACAGTGCCTGCTTCAGCTGCCTTCATGGCCATTGGAACAAATTGTTCTCATCTATCCATCCCACTGGGGGAAGGCTTCACATGTGGCATAAACATCCCCCAACTCACTGATACATTTGAGACCTGTCAGTTATCCTCAACCTAGTTTAACCTGTCTGTCAAGATAGTTTTATTGGAGTGTGGCAACTGTGTGTGTACTACAGCTTCTTGGAGCCACAGATAAGGGTTGGGTGACATATGGGCACAAGGTAGATAACCAGCCCTGAAAAGAGCTTGGAAAGCTCTAACACCAGAAGTGTTAGTCCTCCCTCAACACTTCATATACTGTAGTAGTAGCAGTAGTAGTAGTAGTAGTAGTAGTAGTAGTAGTAATGGTAGTAGTAGTGGTAGTAGTGGTAGTAGCAGTAGCAGTAGTTGGTTGGTTGGTTGTTTTCCTTCATCTTTGAAGAGGACCAAAATGACATCACCATGATAAAGTGAAATTTCAGTGTGTCCAACTGGCTAATTAGACCAATATGAGATCGTAGTTCTCTACCACAGGTTGGGCACAGATAGTCCATGTGAATATTTGTGTTGTATATCCCAAATTTGTGCATCATGTGTTTACTCTGTGCTGTCTCAATTCTGCTTTGCTCAAAGAGCACAGCACCCTTTCTGATGTGGGCATGCCATGCTGAGTGGTCCTGTGCCAGTGTCTCCCATGTTGCACAGTCAAATCCAGAGTTCTTGTTTGGTAATAGTAGTGGTGATAGTAGTGGTATTAAGTGGTAGAGCCAGGACCTGATCTCAAGTTTTCTGATTCATAATCCCTCTTTAGCTACCTCTCCAATCCTTAGAATTCAAAACCTCTACTTAAAAGTTAAAGAATCACTCTTCAACTTGTACTTCACCCTGGCTCTCCACCATGACACATGTATGAAAATCTTTGGTGAGTGTATATCTCTGTTTTATGCCTGGCCTGATATTTATGATCAGAGGGTCCTCAAGTAAAGTATCTCTGTTGCTTTCAAATAAGGTATCCCTTTTGCTATGTCTTTCAAGGTATCTTAAATCCATTTTTGATTTTTTGCCTTAGTGTAGTAAGAGAACCTTTAAGGCAGCATTTTGTTCCTCCAAATCAAAAGGTTTTATAGAGTCAATAAACTACAAACACAACAAACACAGTGAGATCTTGTTCTTTACTTCTTTCAGTCAGTTGTGTGATGTGGTCTGCTGCATAATATTGCTTTCCCTAGCATTCCCTATTAGTACGTACAAAGACTAGACTCATTAAATTTTATATACAGAAGGAAAAGGAGTTCCTATAGGTTGGTTGGTAGCAGTTGATATTATCTCATTCAACTTTTTTTTTGCATTAAAAAGGTCTGAGTTGTTTTTTTTTCCCCCATACCTTTGGAACCTTCGCTTCCTTCAGATATCTTGTAGAAGGATCCTTCAGTGCTCTCACAATTGTGTGGCTTCCAGCACAGAATCTTCTGTTTGTTTCGATTAGAATGCACTTGTTTTCTCCATATTTGTTTTCTTTAGTGCTATTTTTGACCTTACTCTATAATACTATATGCATCACTTGTGTCCTCACAGCCTCAATAGAGGATGAGGAAAGTCTCCCTTATATCCTCAGTATGGATCTCCCCATCCCCACGCAAATTTGTGGGAGGTAATGGGTAAAAACCATGCAGAGGGTGAGCAAACCTGGCAGGACCGTGACCTGTATCATTGTGAAGAAAACTATAATGAGATTCCAGATCCATCTGAGTATTTTTATTTGAAGCTTAGCTATCATTTTCCCAGAATGTAACCTGCAAACTCAACAGTGTGCTTGCCTACCTCTGCGATTTTAAAGGAACATTCCAGTCAGTAGAAAGAAGCCAAAATTATGTTAAGTCTTACAGTACCTAGAAAGTAGAGACACCAAACATTATTTTCATAAGTAAGAATACTTCTGTAAAGATTTAGCTTGCTTGTAGGAAATGAAGTCATGCTAACTCCTGACCGCCTAAGTATGGATATGGAAGTGAGCTACTTGCATTTTAAAGGTTTCCTGATCAGGGCAATTTATCTTTTTTTTTTCCTTTTTAATAGGATATAATAAAAGTAGTCACTTAGGGTCAAGAAGAAAATGCTTTACCAAACAGACCAGAAGAACTTTACTATTTGAGGCTTCTAGGCAGATTCTCCAGGGGGTACTTGGGCTCTACCTTGTCTTCCCCTACCTCTCGCACTAGAAAAGTGCCAATTATTTGATCTGATCCTGTAGACCACAGGGTATAAAATGCTTTATTAATCTCCAATTATTAATGAATAGTAAATACTAATACTAAAATGTATGGCATTTTAAAATTTGCAAAGCAGTTTATATAAATTATTTCATTTGATCCTGACACGATAACTGTGACATAGGTGTTTTCCTCATCATCATCCTACTTTACACACAAGGGAACTGAGACTTAAGAAGGGTCCATGGCTTTCCCAGGGCTACCCAGAGAGAGCCTACGTGTCTGAGAGGCATCTGAATGTAGGTCCTTCACTCTCCACCATGCCACATTCCCCGTGATCTTGTGAAGGGTTGGAATGCCTACGTTATCACTGAATCCATTGTGGCAGACACAGTTCCCACAAGTATTCAAATGCTACACCTCAAAAATATTCACGTAGCCCAGATTTTTTCTGTTTCATCCTTTTCTGGCCCAAAGTGAAAAAAATCTATCATCTCTGCCCTCCTTGGGTAGATGAGGAAAGTAGTGGGTATTTTCAGCTTTGTTTTACTTACCAGAAAGCTAAGGCCTTGGGAGACTTAGAGATCAGCACTGATCCACTTGAAAGAGTGGAGAGAAGCCAGTCCCCTCCCACTCATGCACAGGGGCTGCTCAGCAGTAGCCAAGAACCTTCTAAAGGGGTGAGCCAGCTTTCCGGCCTGTAGCCTTTGCTGTAACTTTCTTGTCATAACGAGGCTCTCAAATCCAAAAAGAATGTAGTTTTCAAACTGATTTGGGGAAAGCAGCTTGGGCTTTTTAGGAACACAAAGAGGGCTGTTTCAGGGTGCACCTGGAGAGCCAGATAAAACAGGCCCATGAAAGCAGGGGCCTAGGAACAAAGTGCATTTATGGGGTGGCTGGGGAAAGAACGCCAGGGTGGTAACATCCATTCTACACAGTGAAGATAAAACCTCCCTCTGCATTCTGGCCTTTGAGGAAAGCTGATTATATTCGATACAAAGGCGTTTGTTCAGGATATTTGCCGGGTGTGAGCAAAGTTAGGTCCTATCATTTGGCAAGAAGCAGCTGCGGGCCATCCATCTAGCCCATGATAAATGCTCCTGACATTTCCTTCAGACACAACGTGCTAGGAAGGCTTTTTAATTTTCAAATGCTAGGATTCTGCTTTATTGATCAGGTGCCATTCATTAAAGGTTGCTACTTGCTTGGAGGAATTACACAGCCTCCTGAGCCATGTAGCAAATGATCACCTCCCAGACCATTTCTTCATTCCCAAGCCTTCCAAGGAAGGAGGGTTATCATCCTTGCAACACAGGGTTCCTACCTGAAGTGGTTTTGTATTTTTTTTCTATATCCAAGGCCTAACAGATCATGCTGTGATTAGGCAAGCATTATATTTGCATGCATGTTCCTCTCTCCCTCCTCCACCAAGTATTTGACCCATGTGTACATTTTGAAAAGAACATCCAAGAAAAAGGTTTTCAAGCAATCATCCCTCCATCACCTTTGTTTTAATATTGAGAGATGCACCTATTATTTCCTCAAAAGTTTTTTTAAGCAGAATAAATGAAGTGTTAAATGATCAAAACCAGCAGTTATTGTGGTAAACAAAAAGAGAGCTGGTCCTAGAGTCAAAGGACCTGTAATGAAAATCTCACCTCTGATGCTTGATAATCGTGTTACCCTAGGGAAGTCATTTGACCTCTGTAGGCCTCAGTTTCCTTGTCTGCAAAATGAGAGGAGTTTAATAAGATGAGTTCCCTCTAGATCTAGAGCTTTGGTTCTCTAAGGGAAGCAAGAACCTAACGTCTTTTCCTCTACTTTGTTCCCACCTACTTTCTCTGGGCAAAAGGTTCAGAACTCATATCAAAGCATCTCTGCGTCTTGTGGGTAGATGCCAGCAGTCTTCTAGGGCATAAGGTGTTAGTGTAAAGTCAAATTTTCATTAATCCTAAACCTGATGCATGAAAGAAAAGGAAGCTTTTTAAAGTAAAGTCTGGAAGTCTTTCACATTGAGAATCACTTGTTTAAAAATATTTTTCTTTTTAAAATTTAAAAATAATATTCACTGCTATCTTTTATCTTTCCTTCATCCATATTTCTCAATGTGGCCTCCCACAAACCCCTCCCAGAAAGCCATCCTAAAGGATGTTATAAGTAACAAAGAGGAAAAATAACCAACACCTTGAAAAAAACTGACTTAATCTGCACTATTCCACAAGCTTTGTCCCTATCTCTGCACACAAATGTTAGAAGTACTTTTTTAACGTGCCTTCTATGGCTCTTAGGAGCTGAATTTGGTCATTTTAAATTCCCAGTATTAAGTTTTAATTGATTTCTTGTTGTTTCTGTTTTCATTGTTGTAGTTTATTGCTTTCCTGGTTCTATATACTTTACTTAATATCATTTCATTTAAGTCTTTCCATACTTTCCTGTATTTAACATATTCATCGTTTCTGGGGTATATAGGGTATTCAAGGAGGACTTATACCTCTGGTGTGAGGGCTTGCCAAGTCATTTTCAGGACTGCTTATCCATGTGTGGCATTCATCCAATCACCCAACTAACCTGTAGCTCTAAGAAGCTGTAGCATACTCATTGGTCACACGCTGGGAGATGGTCTAAACCAGGTTGAGGGTAACTGACAGGTCTCAAACCCATGGGAGGCATCTACCCCAAGCATGTGAAGACTTCCCCACAGTGGATGAGAACAAGTTGTACCAATGGCCTTGGAGTCAACTGAAGTAAGTACTATGGAGCACTTAGAGCTTGGTCAGCCATCAAAGACACCAAGACACATATGTTGCATCTTAGTCTACCACCAGTCAGCCTGACTTTTATCTCGCCTCTGGACTTTGATGACTCTGGAAGACAGAATGAGATTGATTACCAGAGTTTGCCCATCTCTCCCTCACTTAAATCCAATTCACACAGGAGTCATGATGTCATCACCTCTATCCGCTGCCCTGGTCACTTTCTTAACCTAATCCCTGATCTCAGATTGTTTTACTAGTTGGGCTGGTTGAGAGCTTCATCACTGGTATATAAGTATGTCCAAATTTCTGCTCCTTTAAATGTTGATGACTCCTAACTCTTGTCAACTTTGTCAGTTTTTGAGTAGCACTTTTAAAAAAAAAGGCATTATTTATTTATTTTTAGCAATCTTGTGTTTTTTTAATTGAGTTCCAAATTCTCTCCTTCTCTGACACCCCTCTCTCATTGACGGAGAAGTTAATCAAAACAATATCAATTATACATGTGAAATGACGGAAAACATATTTCCATATTAGTCATATTACCAAAGAAAAAAGGTGAGTTACTTCAGTTTGCACTCAGAGTTCAACAGTTCTCTCTCCAGGGGAGGGTAGCAGTTATTTATCGTGAGTCCCTTGGAATTGATCAGAGGAGCTAAGTCTTTAAGAGCTGATCATCATTACAACGTTGTTGTCACTGTGTAACATGATCTCCTGGTTCTTCTCACTTCACTTAGTATCAGTTCATATAGATCTTGCCAGGTTTGTTTTTTTTCTCATCATGTTTTATAGCAAAATAGTACTCAATCACAATCATATGCCACAACTTGCTCAGCCACTTCCCAGTTGACAAGCATCCCCTCAATTTCTTCTTTGCTACCACAAAAAGAACTGCTATCAATATTTTTGTACATATATGTCTTTTTCTTTTTTTAAATATTTGGGGATATAGACCTAGCAGTTGTATTACTGGGTCTAACGGTACGTACACTTTCATGGTACTTTGGTTATGGTTCCAAATTATTCTCCAGAAGAACTGGACTAGTCTAAGAAGTACTTTTAAAGGATGTGAGGAATTGCTAAAGGATGGGAGAAGTTGTATTAGCTCTAGGATGCACTTGTAATTAACTTGGTCACTGGGTAACTTTATCAATGACCTTTGATAAATGGATGTATAAGTCTCAGTTAATAATGACAGCCCATACAGCACACCAGGCTCAAAAAGTTGGCAAAATTCCACCTTTAATCTTTCTCTCTAATTGCATCCCTCTTTTAAAATGAAAATACCAGGGTAGGAGAATTAGCTGAGTATAGTAGATAAGAGTATTTTAAACTACCAAGAGTATTCTGGTTTGGTAAGAAGCCCCAACATCCTACATTAAGTAAGACAGACATATTTAAATTCTGGTTCCCCAGTACCTTTTGCACAATTACATTTTGCTTCTCATTGAGTCTTATTCCTTCCTCCCCACCCAAATTATTTTTATTTTTTGGTTGTCTGCTTGCTCTGCTCTTTTGGGACCCCAAGACTCCATGTCCCTTCTTTCATATGATGAGATAGCTAGATAGCACACTGGATAAAACACTGGACGTGGAGTCAGAAAGACTCACAGTTAAATCTGGCCATGGGAATTCACTGAGTGACTCTGGACAAGTCATTTAAATGTCTATTTGCCTCAGTTTCCTCATCTGTGAAATGAGGAAAGTAATAGTACCTACCTCCCAGTGTTGCTATGAGAACAAAATGAGATAACCATTATAAAAGCACTTTACAGATCTTAAAAGTACTATGTAAATACTAACAATTATTATTTCTAATTTTTTTCTGTTAATAAGAATTTATTTTCCTTCCCTCCCCTGCTGAAAAAAGAAAAACAAGAACTTTGTAACAGATATGCATAATCAAACAAAACAAATTTCCATTGACCACATCCAAAAATATATGTCTCATTGTTCACTTTGAGTCCTTCAATTCTGTCAGGACATGGAAAATGTGTTCAGTTTGATAGGTTTACAGGGCATGATGATCATTTGTTGTGGAGTCAGGGAGGCTCATCTGGCCATGAGGAGTGTGAATGTGTTCCTTAGTGCCTAGTTTAAAAGACACAGACAGTTTCATTGGTTTTCAGTGACTGAGGCTACCTCCGAGATCATTGGCTGGCTAGAACTCAAGAGAGTGAGGATTTATTAGACAAGGTTCCCCTTAAACAAGTGCTGTCCCCTAGACAAGTGAGATAAAAGACCAACTCACATTTTCTTGAAATCTCCCTCATCTTTACCTGTTTGCAGGTCAAACCAAAATCTAGTGGAGAAGATGTGTATTTAGGTAGAAGGTGAGGGAAGTTGTTGGTGATCAGGGAAAGAGAAACTTGCCTTGGGACAAACACAGGGGAGTCACATGTGATTGATTACTCAGAGCTTCCTGAACTTTCTTTATCAGAGACAGGAGACCTTAGAGTGAGTGAATTCATATCAGGAGTGGGGAACCTGCAGCCTCGAGATCACATGTGACCCTCTAGATCCTCAAGTGTGGTCCTCTGACCGAATCCAAACATTCAGTCATAGGGCTGAACTTGAGGATCTAGAGGGCCACATGTGGCCTCACAAGGCTATAGGTTCCCCACCCCTAAATTCTAACCCAATATATGGCAGAAGCAGACATTTGTGTCAGCTTGGCTCAAGGCACCAAGTGTTGGGGAACCCTAGCCTCTAAGGATTTCAGTCTCCTTGGAAACATCATGGCACCAGTTTGGGGGGATTCCTTCATGAGTAATGCCTAGTTTGAAAGTTCCTCAATTTCAGCGTTTGGATTGTTGATCTTCCAGAGACAAAAAGGGATTTCCCAATCAGAGTGCTTCTTGGAGAAAAAACATGGCCACCATGTGTAGGGAAAGGACGTGACCTAGAGACCTTGTTATCTCTTATTATTACAGTGAGTGATTTAAGCAGTGCAGTTTCACTGGAAAGAGGCATTTTCTGTTCACCATTCCCCCCCAGATAATTGCTTTTGGAAAGAGTTTTTCATTTTCTTGAGAGCTTTGTGGATTTTTTCTTGTTATTATCTCTTTATAGGCTCGTATGAGTCTTAGGAGAAGCTAGGTGGCCACAGTGGATAGAGTACTAGGCCTGAAGTCAGGAAGATGAGTCCTCCTGAGTCAAAACCCAAACCAGCCTCAGACAATTATTTGTCCTGTGACCTTGGGAAAGTCACTTAACCTTGTTCAGCTGTTTGCTCATTTGTAAAATGAGTTGGAGAAGGAAATGGCAAACCACTGTAGAATCTTTGCCAAGAAAACCCCAAGTGGGATCACAAAGAGCTGAAAACAAGTGCACAACTACAACAAAATGAGTCTTAAGCCTCTTGCATTTTCTGTAGGATGAAATAAAAGCATTTATACCCACTTAATTGTGTAGGGGATCTAGAGACCCCCTTACCCACATCCATGGGAAAATAAAGTATATTTAGAGATTGTTCCAGAGTAAATTCTGGGTTGAGACGTGATGAGCCAAAGAGAGAAAATTGCCCTTTTTGGGATCAGTACCTGAGTTAGGACCCTATGTGTGTGAACCCCGAGGCTTTCAGGGCATCTTGGGCCATTGATTTTGCTGTATAGTAGTAAAAGAAGCGCCTTAAAGTCTCCTCCATCTAAAGTCTGTTGTTCTATCCCTGCAGCATCTCACTGATTATAGACAGAATCTGTACTTGCAGATGCAGCATTTTCTTAGTATTCCCCGCTTTAAGGCAGCTCTGTCCAGTCTGAATGCATGAGTGAGTTGTAACCATAAATTGACACTATATTAACAATAAGTGCTAAAATCAAAATTGAGTGCAACTGCAGGAATTCCCATTTAAAAAAATCTGCTGGCAGCTCCCTTCCTTACCATTTCACCTTTGGATCTGCTGTTTCTGTTTCTAATCATATCAATTCTACTCGTTAGCATACACATAGACTAACACAAATAGCGCCTATCCTGATAAAATTCCCTCTGACCCAGAAGCTTATGGTCTTATGAGCTGAAAACCAAGCCATCCACACCCTCTCTTTCCCACTCTCACTGCAGAATCTAAACTCCTTGAGGGCAGGGACTATTACATTTTTGTCTTTGTAGCCACAGCACCTAGGACACAGCTTGGCCTGCCAAAGAAGCTTAAAACTTGTTTATTGGGTTAAATTGGGTTGAATTGGATTGGATGGATTATTTCATGTTCTAATTGTGCTTTTCACCCCTGTCCTACTCTTCCTGACTCTGTGGCTTTTTTGGTGAAGACGCTGGAGTGGTTTGCCATTTCTTCCTCTAGCTCAATTTACCAATGAGGAAACTGAAGTGTCATAGACACTGGAAAAAGCCTGCCTTGAAAGTTAGAAAACCTAGGCCCTCATTGTGGGTCAGCTTTTGCTGTGTGACCTTAGGTGAGCAGGTAATTGGTGTCTTATTTTTCTTCATATGAAATGAGAATAACAGTTTTTTTCTTAGCCCTCTCACAGAGTTGCTGCAGCAATTAGGAAGATGTCTATAAGGCTTTCTGTACTATGTACTTGAAAGTTCTTGGTTGTCATATGGAGAGATGGTGTAGTGTAATGAAAAGGATGCTAGATTTGTACTTAGATACCCAGGACACCAAGACTTGTTACCTTGAGCTTAAGCTGAACCTTATGAAAAAGAGGGCTTATAATATTTGTTCTATTGCCCTCATAGGACTCCCACGGGGAAAGTAAACCTTAAAAATGCTATAGAAATGGGAGCTATTATTACTCTGTGGGAGAGCCTCACCAACGGATGCATTGAAGAGGCCAAGCAAAGAAACCGAATTAGAGTATAATGAATTTAGGTTAAAAAGAAGAGAGACATTCCAGCAAGGGAAAGTTATTAAACTGGGCAAAGAGTACCCTAGGAGGGTTGTGGGATTCTCCTGTACGAATCCCCACATACTCTGAATGTCTATAAATTCCTCGAGAATCATAAGCCAAGCTTCCTAATGTGATGTGATGTTTAAATGGGGCCTCTTTTATATGAGAGGACACCTCTTTTTCCCTCCCTTTCTCCTCCATTGTCTAAGTGGGAAACTGGGTGTGGAACAATTCTAATAATGTCAGATTTTTTTCAAAATGCTGTTTAGTTTTATTTCCATTTTGCCTCTTTATTGTTCTTTGCTTTAAGGGATGGTTCCCTGGGAGAAGGAGGAGAAAGGAATATATTGGGAAATATAGATGATAAAAAATGAAAGGTATCTACAAAATCACTCAAAGAAAGAAAAGGATGGAGCCTCATTTGAAGGGACCTCATTGACTTTGTGTACCATTCCCTGAAGAAAACATTTTGCTTTTTCCTAAACCATCCTGGCCACCCATGTCTTAGAGTTTCTCATTCGGTGCTAGGAGTTCAGGTGGCCTAGGTACGGCCCATGTTACAGGCAATGCCTCCTCTGGAAATACCCTGCCTTTGATTTTCTGCTGTCTCCCTGCAATGATAGTCTCCCCCTATGACAGATGTCTTGTGATCTGGGGCCCTGAGGTTGTTTCTCTCCCTCTCTGCTCCCCAAAGCACTCCTTTATTGAGTGAATATCATTACTGGGTTCCATTTCCTGGTCCCCACACATGTGTTCTCTCACTCAGTTTTATTGCATTGCTACTTGTCACTTTTCCCAGCCTAGGCATTTAATAATGTAAATCTTCCCTGACTGATGTCATTGCTGCACATTATTTACAAGATGAGCTCATCCCCTGGCATCTCTGAGGAGCCAAAGTCTCCCAGTGAGATGAATAAGGAAGATGTTTTAGTCACGTTCATTTGTCAAATGTTTATAAAAACCTACAATATGTGAGGTACTATGGGGGAATAAAGAGGTCGAGGAAGTTGCCATCTCAGGTCCCAAGGAACTTATGATCTTCTTAGAGAGGGGGACAGGGGAGAACAAGGATTATTAAGTGCCTGCTATGTGCCCACTGCACTGTATTGTGCCAGCATTTTACAAATATCCCATTGGATAATGTATAATGTGTACATGTATGGATAAATATAGTACAAAGTTGTGATAACTTAAATTTTGATAGTGTTTTAGAGCTTGCAAAACATCCTAAATTCATATTCCATTTGACCTTACAAAAATCCTGTGATATAGGCATTACCCCCATTTTACTGATTAAAAATTGAGGCTCATAGAAGTTAAGTGACTTACTCATGGTTACATAGCTAGCAAGTATCAAAGGAAGGATTTGAATCTTCGTCTTTAGTCTCAAGGTCCAAGAGTCTATGCCATGCTCAAGTTCAAAGACAAGAGAAAGCAATTCTGAGAGATCTTTGGAAATCACTGATTTTTTCTTTTTTAGTAACTCAGGGAAGTAATCTGATTACAGTTAGTCTTTAAGAAGACTTAATTGGCAGCAACATTTATACTGGAGGTGAGATGACTTATTAGGACCAGTCTGGTAATCAAGGACCAAAATTGAATGGTACCATATGAAATAGAGAGGAAAGATCTTGAATTAATGAATCCATTATTTTATGAATGATTGAGTATTAATTAAGCTTTTACTATATTCCAGGCACTCGGCAAGCACTAGGCATACAAATACAAGCATGCAAGATAGTCCCTGACCTCAAGGAACTTATATTCTGAAAACAATACACATAGGATAGGGAGGAATATTTTTTTTTAATTTAATTTTATTCTGAACTTAAGGAATAAAACAAGCATTTCCATTACATAGTAGAACAGAAAAAAAAGATTGTACATGAAACTGCAGATCTATTAAGTAAAACTAACTATTCCTTTTAAATATATAATTAAGATATGTAACTTTATTTCCTTTTTTTCTTTCCTCTCCCTTCCTTCCCCTCTCCATCACCTCCTACCCTTAGACTTGGCTACCATTAGGCACAAATACGTGTGTGTATACGCACATAAGACAAACATAGGTGAAATCATTCCATACCTACTTCTATTTATCAGTTCTTTCTCTGGATGCAGATTGTGTCTTCCTTCATATGCCCTTTGTACTTAATTTGGGTATATGTAATAATCAAAATTATTAATTCACTCAAAGTTCTTAAAATAATGTCATTGTTTCTGTATATAATGTTCTCCTGGTTCTGCTCATTTCACTCTTCATTATTTCATGCAAGTCTATCCATGTTTTTCTAAGATCATCAAGCTCATCATTTCTTAGAGTACAGTAATATTCCATCACAATCATATACCCCAACTTGTTTAGCCACAACTTGTTTAGCCTTTTAGGGAGAAGTATTTTGGACAGGGACAGACAGGAAGAATCATCCTTTCTAAAAATGGTAGGGTTGAATTGATTACTATTCCCAGAGATTGACTTGGAAAGCAGAGGTTGGTTTGGATATGGATGCCCGGCATAGATGTGGCATGGTGGGTCTGGGCAAAATAAGGTGAACACTCACTAATCAGTAGCCTAGGTAGGACCCTGTAGGTGGGACCTTGAGTTACAGGTTAGGGGTGGAGCCTGGAGCAGATGTGGTTAAGGACAGAGATAAATGTAAATAGAATCAACTAAATGTTTGAATGAGGAGGGCAAAGAAGACAGAGACAAATGTGTTTCTAAATTCGGAACTAAGAGACTTGGACATTTTCAGTACAATTAGCAGAAATTACTGAGTTAGAATGAGTATGTTAGGTGAAGAGGCATGGGCGAGGTTGATTTCAGAATTGTTGAATTGTAAGTCCTAATAAGATATCCAGGTAGAGAGGTCCATAAGGCACTTAAGAATTTGGAACTGGACATACATCTGGGAATCATCCTCAAAGACCTTCATTGGTCTTGTGGGAGTGGATGAGATCATCAAGAGGGAAACTGTAGAGAGAGAAGTGGATTGAAGGCAGACAGAGCTTTGAAGAATACTATCTGCACTGGACAGGTGGGAAGAAGATGAGGAAATTGGGAACGAGACAGAGGGGAGGTAGGTGGAGTAGCAGGATAGTAGAGGTAATATCTAGGGTTATGCCTAGCCTGGACTTAGGACTGGCCTGGCCTGGACTCCCCATTCTGCATAAGAGCAGATGCTTCAAATCCTCATGGCTCTAATTTTTAGCTTCAGAGATGGATTAGAACTTCCATATATAGTCTACAACAATCCATACGTGAATGTTGCTGCCTGTTTTTATACCCAGAAACTATTAACGGCAAGCCCTACTCTGATTTCTATAGTACTCTCAGAGTTATGAGGGCTCGGTCCTCATGAGAGCCCTGTGAGGCAGGAGTTTTAACCCAACAGTATGCGCTTATTATTAAGTGTGTATTCTTTGCCTGGTGTGCTAGCCACTGGGGATAAAAAGAAAGAAACAAATGAAATTCTAGCCTTATTTTTGTATTTATTATATAATTACTCCCCTGTACCTTTTACAGATGAAGAAACCAAGATTAACAGATAAAATATACTGACCAAGGTCCTAGCTGGTATTTGAACCTCGGTATTTCAGTCTCCAAGAGAGACCTTAGATGATGTAGTGAAAGCAGAGAGTTGCTTTTCAAAGTCAGGAAGTCCTTGGGTCACACCATACCTCTGACATATACTAGCTATGTTACTAGGATAAGTTACTTAATCTCTTGATTAAAACTCTAAGCTTATCAGTTATAAAGATAATGGACAACCTGCAGTGGTAAAGTGACTTTCCTCACCTGGAAGTTCCCTATATTAATGAAAATGAAATCAGGAGTCCATTCCTTCTTCTTTTTAGGGTGGGTGGGGAAGCAATTGAAGTTAAGGGACTTGCCTAGGGTCACACAGCTAGTAAGTGTCTGAAGTTGGATTTGAACTCAGATTCTCCTGACTCTAGGGCTGGTGTTCCATGCACTGCACCACATAGCTGCCTCTCCCTATTCTTCTTGACTCTAAGTCAAATGTCCTTTCCTTACAGACACTTGATTCAGTCTAATTTTGTGTTTCTGTATTTTAAAACATACTCTGAAGGTTGGATTATAATATATGATATCCAAGGTTCCTTCCAGCTCCAAAATTCAGTACTTCTTTAAGTGGTAGATGATTGTCAGGCTCCCTTTGTTTACTTTTCATAAGAAGTCAAGAAGGGAGAAAGGAGGTAAGCTACATGTCCCTAGGCATGAAAATGCAGTTGTCAGATCCTGCCCAGTTCTCCCAGTGACTTCCTGGTGGCGACATTACTGGATTCTCTTAAACAATGACTATTTACTGCCCCACAACAATAACTTGCTGAATGATACACTTACAGTAAACTTTTAATGACTCGATTACCTAGAGCACCCCAACTAAGAAGGTTTCGGGATCCAAATCTAAGAGGCTCTGGACAACAGCAATGTGTGGGCACAAAGTTTAGACACATGGGGCATCAGCATCCAGATTTGGCAAGATCTGATCAATGACTATGGAAACCTTTTTGTGTCCCATGAAAATGTGACACCGTTCCTTTGGAGCAGATGATACCTTGACTCACCGATGATATTTCCAATTTATCCTGTCTGGTTTTTGTTTGTACATATTGCATGTTATCTCCACCATTAGAGCAGGGACTGTTGATATTGTGGCTTTGGCTGTTGTTTTTGCAATTTGTTGCATCTCCAGTGCTTATCACAGTGTCTGGTACATATGTACATTAATAAATGCTTGTTGATTTGATTTGAGAATGGCAGACCCTCAAGGGGTCTGTGGACAGATGGAGCTGGAGGGAAAGGCATGAATTTGGATAGGGGAAAATGCATCTTTATTTTCACTAAACTTTAACTGACATAAAGTGTTTCCTTCAATTTTTTCCTTCTATTAATATATTGTGAGAAGGGGTACATGGATGTCACCAGACTGCCTAAAGGTCCATGAGACAAAAAAGGCTAAGAATCTCTGCTTCTGAGACTGTCGTTTCAACTCACTTGTATGAAAATTAGATAGGGCAAGTTTTTAATTTTTAGTTCTTCCTTGTTTTGTAAAACACGAGTTCAGTTCACCTTCTAAGACACAAAAAAGAGTTAAACCACTCTATTTTGTTTACCTTTCTTAAGAAATTAAAGCAGTGATGGGTGAAACAAAGACCAGAGATACAAGAGAGAAGGAAGTAAGCTACGTGGTCCAAGGCATAGTTCCTGCAACCTCCCCTTTGCCACCAATGAAAGGATGACCACATGTCATCTTGCTGAACTTTAAGTTGGTTTCACGTGTGCTTGAAGTAATTTATCCTTCTTACATTTGCAATGTTATAAAAATTCACACTTGCCTCCCTAAATTTATAGGTTAGATGTGCTGATGTGTTACCACAGTAGGACAAATGAACTTTGAGCTTGATTGCTAAAGATCTATTCTTGTTCAACTGGAGATACTAAGAATATAGGGTAGAAATACCACATACTGTTTCTTTCACTTGGTTAGTCTAGGTTGGTAGATTTCTTTGGAGTTATAAATGTACCATATCCAGACAACCTGCAGCACATTCATCATGTCACTTAATTAGGCAAAAAGAGGAAAACAGCTCATGGTCCCACGTAGTTTTGGGATTCACAGAGCAAGTCTTCTATAGGTTGCTTTCATCTCTAGGAAACTTAGTAGTTCATGTTTTCTTGAATTTAGCCGTCTTTGGAGAAAAGGATGTGTTCTTTGAAGAAATGTTAACTTTGGAGAATTTTTCCTGGAAAGATTTCTCTCTCTTTAAGCGTTTAAGTCAGTGAAGGAAGGCTAATTTCCATCTATTACAGATATTAGGAATATGAATTCTTTGGATAATTTTCTTATGACCAGACACTATATTTTAGATCCCCTTCTAGGCAAATCCTCTGAATTTTTTCCATGTCCAGGTTTGAACTGAAGTCCGGTTTTTCTTTTTTAAATATTTAAATCAAGAAATGAAATAGATACTTTGTTCCATCTCATGTGACTATCCTTCAAGATCTCTCTGTCTCTCTCTCCTTCCCTCTTTGCCCTAGACCTAAGAAAGTCAACTAGGTGATAGTGAGCTAATGGATGTTTCTGCAGGTGTCATTTTGCTCTGAATAATCACCTGGGATCTTAAAGGATCAGTGCTACGGCAATCAAGACACAGAGTAATATTAATCCTAAGGGGAAGATATATTCTCTTTTGAGGTAACATGGCAGAAACATGGCAATGGAAAGAGTCCCAGCTCTGCAGTTAGAGAGCCTAGGATTCAAATTTTCCCTGTCTTGCTGTCCACTACTTACGTAATCCTGGACAAGCCACTTAAACTACCTAAAATGAGGGTGTTAAACTAGAATACCTTTGAGATCACTTCCAGATCTGGCTATCTTTGAGTCTGTGATCTCTTAGGATTCTCACTATAGAAAGAGCAAAAAGAAGAACCATCATGGGGTGATTTGATGAAGCCATTTATAGTTGGGATGAAGGGGGTGAATCCAAATCGGGATACGAGTGAGATAGAGTCCACTTTTGTAGCATTTCACTTGCTTTGGTTTTGGAAACAACTTCTTCTATATTCTTCATTTCAACATTCTTCTGTGTTCCTTCTATTGATGTTTTTTGTCTGTTCCCTTTAGCTTTCTGTTCACCTTGAATGAAAGAGATAACATTTACCCAGGAATGGGAAGGTGGGGCAGGTAGAGGAGAATCAGAAGCAACTACAGAAGACTAAGAATTGATACTTTGTGATTCTGTCAGAATTCTCAGCTAAGATATATGATAATAACATGTAACAAATGAGTTGAGTTGATCTGGCTGGGAAGTTTCCAAGAAATTTCCTGAAATCTAAATTTCATTGACCAATATAGTAGACATGGCTAAATAAATAGGAAGGAATTAAGAGAAGGTCCTCGGAAGGTTTCAGTGCAACTCAGTTTGGGATCATTAGTCTGTAAAATTCTTGTGCAAGACATTAACAGCCATAGCAGACTTCTCTTAAATATTTATGATGTTCACAGTATTGTGCTAGACATGGAGGGGCTTAGTCCTAAATACTTTCTCTACAGGGCATAGAGTGGGTACACTAATAATATTTAACAAGAATATGGCATGGAATCATGACTGCATGATATGGACATAATATATCTCTATTTCTATTATTCATTCATTTTGGCATCATCCAAAACTGTCTTCTATAATTTGGGAGAGTCTAATTTGGGGGGGGTCAAGATTTAGAATTTTATCTGTGTAGAACATTCCCTTTGGGTTGGAAATTCCCATATGTGGATCTATTCTTCAAATAATTTATAGTCTTAGAGAGTTGCTTGAAGCCCTGAGAGATTAAATGCTTGACCCATGGGCACAAAGTTAGTATCTTGTCAAAGACAGGATTTGAACCCAATTTTCCTGACTGAGGCCTGCCATTTTTCTTTGATCAAATTTATCAAAAACTCTCCTGAGCTTCTTAGCATTGAAGAGAGCCTTCAAAACAGTACATGTTGGGTGGAATTAGGAGCAAACAAATTCACGTTTTCATTGGGGTATTATGGCTCATGCCTCAGTAGAGACAGACATCTCTCTACCACCACTACTACCCTCCCCTTATTTTTTACAGCAGTAACAGCAAGCAGTTACAGAACCCACTCTTCATGAGCCTACAATAAGGCTGTCCCTGCACTCTGGAGCTGCCATTACTTGGATGGAGTGCTAATACAGCTTCCGTGGCATGACCATTGTCTTTTGTGCTGTAAATGTACTTCAATACTTTCCTCTCCTAGTGCAGTCCAGAAGGAGGTGCCGGAGATGATGAATGAACCACACTGCCCTAAGCAACAGCTGTCTGGCCTTGTCCACTGAATAATTAGATAAAGAAGGCCCCAAATGGGATCTCACCAGCAGAGGTCTAGGGAGAAAATGCCCATCTACCTCCTCTTGGAACAGGGCCTTGAGGCACTTATTTCTGTTCCACCATCTTTGATGGGTAGTAGTTTTTTTGCTTTACCCTCCCATCTTCCAGTCCTATTGGGTATCTCCAAGTAGAAGAATGAAAGTAGCAGTAAGACGGGAAGAGGGGGGTGGTCAACTTCCTGATTTTGTTGGACCTAAACTTGTAAATATGCTTTATGAACATTGAATCAATTCTTTTGTTTGTCATCCCCTCTTAGAGGAGCTGTGAAAAGAATGGTTAAAGGAAATACTGCCAAGAACCTGAACAGTTATTGTCACTTGAGTGAGAACTTCTGGCAGAAGGTGCAAGTGGTCTCCTTGATCACAAGTGGTATCTCCTAAGCCCTTTAATATCAGGGGATTAGCCAGGAAGTGGAGTGTTGGACTTAAAGGCATAATGACAAAAAGGAAGTGAGGCAGAAAAACTCAATTTCCTTCCCATAAAGAGGGGGAAAAAATCCATTTATTTAAACGAATTGCAAAGAAAAGAACGAAGTATGACATTTCTCCCAGCCCAGGGTTCAGTAGTTTGTGAATCTTCCTTAGCCAGACCAGCAACTACAGGCCTAGGCACTTCATTAAAATGCAGGAGCTCTGCTCCTAGTGGAGGGAATCACTAATTCAGAACTCTTCCTGCCTCCTTCCTATTGAAACTCTGCACAGCTCAGCTCAGACTTTAAATTCAGCACCTCTAGTTACCCAGAAATTACATGTGAAATTGTGAAAATTGCAGTGCGATGGGCCATGTGCTTCCATCAGTTCTGCCTGGAGTTGCAGCAGCATCTCCACTTCCAGCCTTCATAATCAAGGCTGGAGAATCTGCTTAAATTGAGCCCCTAGGCTCAGAGAATACACACAGAAGGCAGCCACAGGTGTACAAGCTTCTGTTGTCAGGGTAAACCTTGAGAAACGAATAGGTCTTTAATAATAGGGCTGTAGAAACTCTGAGACAGTGGGAAAAAAAGCCCAGAATGGAAGGTAAACAGAATCTTGATTCATTGTGCTAGGAAATGCCTATGTGTGTTGGACAGTATTTTATTAACAGGACCTTGTCAAGGTCAGGCATTGTGGTGCAATGGCATGAGTACTGGGGTCACAGGACCAAAGATCCAATCCTATCTCTGAGGTTTATCTTTGCAAGCAAGTCACTTAGCCTTTTTAGGTCTGTTTTCTCATCTGTAAAATGAGGGGGTTGGCCTTCATGTCCTCTGAAGTCTCATTCAACTCTGTATCTCACTTAGTCTATGGAGTGGCAGCTCCCTAACCATCCTACTGTAGTGTCCCTGTTCTAGCCCACATTCCTATGACCCAAGCCTCATTAGTAGGAAGGCCTGTCCCTCTAAAGCCATGTCACAGAAACCTGATGATGAGAGAGGCAGTACAAAGATCTGGTTCTATTCAGTCTAATTCAACAGACCTTTATTAAAAGTGCCTACAGGAGGGAAATGCAAAGGAAAAAAAGGATGAGACAATCTCTCTTCTCAAGAAATTTACATTCTCCTGAGGTGGATACAATTTTGATGGAGGTAAATAAATTCACAGTCCATAAAAAGTTATACAAAGTCATCTCAGGAAGGACAAAGAATGAACATCTGAATAAGGAGAAAGAGAGGAGAAAGATCAGTCTACAGAATGTGCCAGTAATTGGACTAGGTGTCATGTGTGAGGTAGAGCGAGAAGGCTGGACCATGGAGAGGATGAATTAAAAAGGCCATGAGTAAAAACAGGTGACTCTTGTGTTCTAGTTGGAAGTAAAATGAGGGTTCTAAGTGGTGGAGATGAGGGAGGCATTCTAGATATAGGGGGAATAATTGTTCAAAAGCACAAAGTTGGGGAGAGATGGAATGCTATATATGGGAGATGTGATCTCCACTTGGACTTGAGTAGTTAAAGTGCTATTCTTAGGGCACAGAAACATCACATGTAGGGTATAGTTTAATAGTCAAAAAGCCAAGTGTTCAAGGTGCTGTTCAGCATGATCCATTTCACCATGCTTCCTGGCAGCCATATCTGCAAGACCCAGCAGGGTGGCCTCACCCAAGCATAAATCGTGCAGTTTGCATTTACCTTGTACATGAGGGCCCAGAGCTAAAGGTCATCCTCAGGATGCTTTCTGGGTTTTTCAACACCATTCATCGCCAGCTTCATTCTCTGTGTCCCAATTTCTTTCCTTTCTCTCAAGGGAAAAATGGTATTCATTCTCTCTCATTCCCTCCTTCCCTCCCTCCCTCCCTCTCTCTCTCTCTGTCTCTCTGTCTCTGTCTCTCTCTGTCTCTGTTTCTCTCTGTCTCTTTCTCTGTCTCTCTCTGTCTCTCTCTCTCTCTGTCTCTCTCTCCCTCCCTCTTTCTGTCTCTTTCTCTGTCTCTCTTTCTCTGTCTCTCTCCCTCTCTCTCTCCCTCCCTCTTTCTATCTCTCTCTCTGTCTCTGTCTCTGTCTCTGTTTCTCTCTGTCTCTTTCTCTGTCTCTCTCTCTCCCTCCCTCTTTCTGACTCTTTCTCTGTCTCTCTGTCTCTGTCTCTCTCTCTCTCCTTCCCTCCCTCTTTCTGTCTCTCTCTCCCTCCCTTCCTCTTTCTGTCTCTTTCTCTGTCTCTCTGTCTCTGTCTCTCTCTGTCTCTGCCTCTCTCTGTCTCTGTCTCTCTCTCCCTCCCTCTCTCTTTCTCTGTCTCCCTCTCTCTCCCTCCCTCCCTCTTTCTGTCTCTCTGTCTCTGTCTCTCTCTCTGCTCTCGCTGTCTCTCTCTGTCCCTGTCTCTCTCTCCCTCCCTCCCTCTTTCTCTTTCTCTCTTTCTCTGTCTCCCTCTCTCTCCCTCCCTCCCTCTTTCTGTCTCTCTCTCTGTCTCTGTCTCTCTGTCTCTCTCTCTGTCTCTCTCTCCCTCCCTCCCTCTTTCTCTGTCTCTCTCTCTGTTTCTCTCTGTCTCTCTCTCTGTTTCTCTCTCTCTTTCTCTGTCTCTTTCTGTCTCTCTCTCTGTTTCTCTCTGTCTCTCTCTCTCTCTCTCTGTTTCTCTCTCTCTTTCTCTGTCTCCCTCTCTCCCTCCCTCCTTCTTTCTGTCTCTCTGTTTCTCTCTGTCTCTCTCTCTGTCTGTCTGTCTCTCTCTCTCCCTCCATCTTTCTGTCTCTTTCTCTGTCTCTCTGTCTCTGTCTCCCTCTCTCTCTCCTTCCCTCCCTCTTTCTGTCTCTCTCTGTCTCTGTCTCTCTGTCTCTCTCTCTGTTTCTGTCTCTTTCTCTGTCTCTCTCTGTCTCTGTCTCTCTCTCTCCCTCTTTCTGTCTCTTTCTCTGTCTCTCTCTGTCTCTGTCTCTCTCTGTCTGTCTCTCTCCCTCCCTCCCTCTTTCTGTCTCTTTCTCTGTCTCTCTGTCTCTGTCTCTCTCTCCCTCCCTCCCTCTTTCTGTCTCTTTCTCTGTCTCTCTATCTGTCTCTCTCTCTCTCTCTGTCTCTCTCCCTCCCTCCCTCCGTCTTTCTGTCTCTTTCTCTGTCTCTCTATGTCTCCCTCTCTCTCCCTCCCTCCCTCTTTCTGTCTCTCTCTCTCTCTCTCTGTCTCTGTCTCTCTCTGTCTCTTTCTCTGTCTCTCTCTCTCTCCCTCCCTCTTTCTGTCTCTTTCTCTGTCTCTCTTTCTCTGTCTCTCTCTCTCCCTCCCTCTCTCTGTCTCTTTCTCTGTCTCTCTCTCTGTTTCTCTCTGTCTCTCTCTCCCTCCCTCCCTCTTTCTGTCTCTTTCTCTGTCTCTCTCTCCCTCCCTCCCTCTTTCTGTCTATTTCTCTGTCTCTGTCTCTGTCTCTCTCTCTTACTGTAGTGTTCTCACTGCACCTGCTGTGAGAAAGTGGGTTCAAAATAGGCTGCTGGAATAAGTGTTTGGCCTCAAGAAAGAGTCTTTTCTCCTGAATGATAATTCCTACTATATTTACTGTGTCAGGGTTTCCTGGTATCTGAACTCTCTCCAGGCTGGATGGAAGTCCTAGCCCCTCTTTCAGGACACTAGCACATCGAATGGATACATACAAAGCCAATTTAAGTTTAATATCAAGGTTTCATTGTAACTGGAGAGGATAAGGGAGTTTCTTTGCCATGAACAATTATGTCATGTGTGTGGCATCAAAATCTGGCCTCTGGTGGGTCTCTCCCCTCTTTTGGCTATGTTCTAAACTCAGGTTTCTAGGAAAGAGTGATATCCAGTTCAAGTGTATTTACTCTTTAAGTAATGTCATGCAGATGATATGTCTGTATGGGGTAGGGAGGGAAAAAGAGAGGGGGAGAGAGGGGGAGAATGTGAATAACATTGAATTTTAGAGCTTATGCCTCATTCTTTAAGTCCTGACATCTATACCTGTTGAAAGAACTCTTTAGAGCAGAGGTTCTTTGTTTTAAATTTTATTTTTTTCCCCAATTACATGTTAAAACAATTTTCAACATTTTAAAAAATGTTTTGAATTCCAGATTCTACCACTCCCTCTCTTCTGATTCTCCCCCCTCCCTGAGACTAAAAGCAATCCGATATAGTTTATACATGTGCAATCATGTAAAACATTTCCACATTAGTCATTTTGAACAAGAGGATTCAAACAAAAAAAAAAGAAAAAAGTGAAAAATAATATACTTTGTTCTGTATTCAGACAACGTCAGTTCTTTCTCTGGAAGAGGACAGCACGTTTCCTCATGAGTCCTTTAGGATTGTCTTGGATCATTGTATTTCCAAGAAGAGCTAAGTCATTCACCGTTCTTCGTCATATTATATTGCTGTTGCTATGTGCAATGTTCTCTTGTTTCTTCTCACTTCACTTTGCATCAGTTCCTGTTAAGTCTTTCCAGGTTTTTCTGAATCATTCAGCTTGTCATTTCTTATAGCACAATAATATTCCGTTACAATCACATATCACAGCTTGTTTAGCCATTCCCCAATTGATGGATATCTCTTTGATTTCCAATTATTAGACACTACAAAAAGAGTTGCTATAAATATTTTTGTACAAATAGGTTCTCCTTTACACTCCATTTCTTTGGGATGCAGACCTAGCAGTGCCATTGCTAGATCAAAGGGTGTGCACAGTTCCAAGTTGAAGAGCAGAGGTACTTAACTTGGGGTTCATGGATAGATTCCAGGAAGTCTGATGTGATCTTTCTTGGGGGAAAATTAGATCTTTATTTTCATTGACCTCTAACTGAATTTCATCTTTTATGATGATTTTTTTAAAAAAGAATATTCTGAGAAGGGGTCCAAAGCCTTCATCAGATTGCCAGTGGGGTCCGTGACATGAACAAAATTAATTCCTACTTTAGAGAGAATATAGAGCTTGGGGGAAAACAGCATCACATTTGAATTTGCTCTGCTTTTGAAGCTCTTTTTTTCCATTGAGGAATTGCCATAATAATTCCCTTCTTACTCTTTTTCACTATTACCTCTGTTCTTTATTGGTGTTCACCAAAAACACCGAGTTAGAGAGAACTGTCACTTGGTCCTTTCCATTCCAGAAATAGAGTGGCACGAAATACTGCTATGCAAAATGAGTCTTTTTGTTTCATTTAATTACAGCATAGGAAGAAAGTTGAAACAAAAATAAAGACAAGCCTTGTTTCTGTGTTTGTTTCTCGTCTTTTTCTCCTTTCCTTTCTTCTCTTTCTCCTTTCTTCCCTTTCTTTCTCTCTCCTTTCCTTCCTTCCTTCCTTTCCTCCTTCCTTCCTTCCTTCCCTTCCCTTCCCTTCCTTTCCTTTCCTTTATTTTCCTTCTTTCTTTTCTTTCTATATTATAGCATAAGCCCTACCAAGGCAAATCTTTCTGTAACCAAAGGGAGGGGAATGGAAGGCTTTAACAAATGTGCTGGCAGTCATTGGGAAAGTAATTTTAATTTTGCCCCAGAGCCAAGGCCTCTAGCATTCTTCCCAGTGCCCCCTGTACCACTCCTCTGGGATGAGAGTTATGTTGGCACAGTAAGATAGCAGACTAGATAGGGGCCAAACTCTGTCTTTGCCTCCCCCTTGCTTTCTGTTAGCATAAATGTGATGGTTGAGAGCACTAGAAGCCACTTGTAGATGACTTTTTAGTATTAAGTCTGTGAGTTTGTTAGCCTGTTGTTAGTTTCTTTTAGCTAACTATCTTCTGAAGGACTGCATTCAGTGAAGAGAGGGAATCTAGAGGCAAATTTTAGTTCCATATATGGAAAAAGTTACTAACAATTAGAACCATCTGAAGGTGGGGTGAGCTTCTCTGGGTGGCAGTGGCTTCACCATCACTGGAGGTCTTCAAGGACAGATAACCAATTTTAAGGGACATTGGAAAAGGGAGACCTGATCAGGTAGGGGTCAAACTAGATGACCTCTGGAGGTCAGCTTCCAGACTGAAGTTCTGCTGTTCTATTAGAGATAGTTGTTGTCCCTAGCCTACACAATGGGGTCCTCCTGTTATTTGGGAAAGCATTGTAATCCGGCAGAAAACTCTTGGGGCTTTGTGTTGGGAATCTGGTTCCACGTTCTGTCACTGACTAGACATGTGACCTTAGAAAAGTCACATGGAATCTCGTTTCTCATCTGTAAAACGAAGAAGCTGAACTATTTGACCTTTAAAGTCCTTTCCAGATAAATGACTAAAAATGGGTTAAAGGCAAATTCCATCTCCCATTTCCAACAGAGATGTGCCTGGTTCTGAAAATAACCACTCATTATACACTTGTCTAATGGATCTTAAAATAACATATTTCAAACAAATTCTTTATCATTGCTGGTCCTGTGAGCACATTTCAAATGCTGACCATTAAATTCAGGCCATTTCACAGCCCGTTAATGATGACACTAATAACTGTGGGTTTCCTCTGTAAAAGTCCTGATGTGAGCAAGCAAGAACTAAATTACAGAGCTAACTTTTATGTGCTGGGCTTAGTGATCTTCAAGTTTCATGGGAGCCACATCGGCCCTGAGAGCTTGGCAGCCCCGATTACCTTTTCATCTACTTAATTGGGTCACCAGGGTACAGTTAATTTTCAATTTATATTAATAGCAAGACAAAGAAAGTGATGCACCACCTCTGTATCAAAGTAATAGAGACATCAACATGTGCTATACCTGGTAATTATAAATACACTATTTTCTTCCTCCCATGGCCCATTGAGGATTATATTCCTAATGCGTGGTGAAGTTCATCATAATTTATCATTGGAAAGTTCAAGGGCACCAGGAACCCTCGGGGATATGGTGTATGAGGGTTCTTCTACCATAAACTATCTGGCTACCTTAATCCAAGCTTCCTTTCTGTGTGTTTCTTCTTAGGTGAAGGTCATGGTTCGCATCTGCTCCACCCTTGCCAGGGACACCTCAGAATCCAGCTCCTTTTTGAAGGTGGATCCAAGAAAGAAGCAAATCACCCTGTATGACCCCTTGACTTGTGGAGGACAGAACACCTTCCAAAAGAGAGGCAGCCAGGTTCCACCCAAGATGTTTGCCTTTGATGCTGTTTTCCCCCAAGATGCATCTCAGGTAGGTGGTCCTTTCCTTCTCATGCCAGGAAGATGGTGATGTGTTTTGTTCATTTGTTAGTTCCCCTCCAAAATATTGCCATGTATTTTTCTGCATGTATTTTATAGTAAGATATTTGTGTACATGTCTCCCTTAGAGAATTTAAGCTCCTTGAGGTCAGGAACTATATTTGCTTTTGTTTTTTTTATGCCCAGATTAAATAGGATATTTATAAAGTGCCTGGCACATAGTAGGTACTTAATAAATATTTGGGCCCTTCCCCCAGTGTCCAGGTTGAGATCTGGCACCTGGAAGGTGCTTAATAAATGCTTGTTGATTGACTGATTGAAGCACGTGAACGGGTAGGGAATATGGTCTCACAGGGCACTCTACTGAGCTGGTCTCCTGGTAGTACTGCTTTCTGAAGCTAATAGGAGGAGAAGGGCTTACTTTCTTGGGATCAGTGAGAAGAATGAAATAGCAAAGTGACATGCTTGACGTTGTTGGGTTTTAATTATTAAGCACCTCTACTACGTGCTCCACCCTATGCTAAGTGCTTTACAAATCGTATTTCATTTGATCCTCACAATAGCCCTGAGGTAGGTCCCATTACCAACCCCATTTTACAGTTGAGAAAAAAGAGGCAGATAGAGGTCAAATGACTTAGATATCTGAGACTGGATTTGATTTTGCAGGTATTTCTCACTCCAGATCCAACTCTAACTACCTACTTGCCTCTAAGTTTGTGTCCTGTCCATGCCACTGATTACCTTTGTGACCTTGGTAAAGTCATCACACCTCTGTAAGACTCAGTTTTCTCATCTGCAAAGTATGGATAATAAACTGTGTCCTACCTGCCCCACAAGATTGCTATGAGGACCAGGTGAGATAAGGGATATAAAAATGGAAGCATTTTATAAACTGTTAAGTGTCGTACAGATGTGAAGCAGCGGTATTAACATCATTATCAGATGACTTGATCTTCCCTTGAATTTCTTTTGAAGGTGGAGTACAGTACAGGATCATGGCCAACCTTGTCTTTTCATTTCCAGTTAGAGACTCCTGATCATGCCTTCTATGGTGTGACTCAGGAGTGCTTCCATAGGCAGCTCTGCATTACAGGTTCCATTAATTAAAAAGCTGAGCATCCCTCACATGTGATTTCCCTGAAGAGTTTAGCCTGAGATAGCTCAATACTGACTCTACGAATACATCCCAAGGTTTCCTTCTCCTGTGTGTGTGTGTGTGTGTGTGTGTGTGTGTGTGTGTGTGTGTGTGTGTGTGTGTGTGTGGTACCACCCTGTGGGCTCAGTAATCTAAATCTGATGTGGAGTCTAATAAAAGACTAATGAACAGTTTAATTAACACCGCTAAAACTTTTCCAGAGACAAATTTCCATAAGTTAAAAGAACTCTGGAGTGAAGCTTAAATTAAACAGTGGCTATTAATAAGTTTTAGAGTTATTCAAAGAAAAAGAATCATTTTTACTGCTTATCTTTGTTTATACCTCCTGTTTTGTATCAGTATTCACCCACAACAGTACATATTATACTGGGGCTTGGCTTATTAAAAAAAAAAGAATTTGTTTTGTCTTGTTTTTAAATTAGCAGGATAGCATTGGAGTGCTAGCTATGCCAACAGCCTGCTGTGTATCCTTGGATAAATTATTTAACCTCTCTGGGTCTCAATTTTCTCATTTGTAAAATGGGGAGGGTAATGCTCATACTATTCACAGTACTGTCATGCCTCTTTCCATCCTGGCTCAGCTCTGAGAGTATGTATATAAATATGAGTTATAAAACATGAGCTGAATGTCTATTTCTATTGACAACAGGTGAATTATCTAAACTATATATTCATGCCTCCTGGTATTGACAAGAAATGGCAAACTCAAATAGGGATGCAAATTAATATCAGTATTATCTCTCTTTCTATCTGTCCACACATATATACATATATGCACCTGCATATATACATATATAGTATATATGCATATTCATTCTCTTATATATTTATACATATACCATATCATTTATTCTCTTATTTTATATATATACTATAAATGTTCATCTCATATATCCGCATACATATATACTCATATATATTATCTCTTACATATATACTTATCTATCTATATATGCTATATATGTTTATTCTCTTATTTTACATATATACAGCATATGTTCGTCTCTTATTTTGTGTATATATATATATATATATATATATATATATATATATATATATGTATGTATGTATGTGTTCATTCTCTTGTTTTATACATGTGTGAAACCCTAACTTTACCGAATTTCAGAGTTGGAAGGGATCTCAGCAATCACTTCCTTCAATCTCAGAACAATGAGAATCTCCTTTATAACGCTCCTGAAGATCAATCATCCAACTTTAATTCCTCCATCCTTAAATGCTTTTACTGTCTCCCCAAATAATAGTTAAGAAGATTTTCCTAGATCAAAGCCTATTTTTTTCATTTTGCAGCTTCTCCGCATTGTTCCCACTTCTGTCCTCTGGGACCAAGAACAAATCAATTCCTTCTTCCATATGATAATTTTTCAAATATGCAATGATAACTAGCATCTCAATCCCATGGTTCCTGCCTCCCTAACCCCAAGTCTTCCCTTCTCCGGGCTAACTTTCCGTAATTCCTCCAAAATATTCTCCCTCATAGGGGATGGTTTGAAGGTCCTTCACTGTCTTGGTTGCTGTCTTCTGTACATGCTTCAGCTTACCCATATCATTCCTAAACAACGGTGTCCAGAATTAAACACTGTATCCTAGAGCTGGACAGAGTACAGTGGGACAATCCTGTTTTATACCTGCAAGCTCTCCATCTTCAGTGCAGCCTGAGATCCTACTTGCTTTGTGTATTGAGCTTGCAGTCTGCTAAAAACCCCAGATCTTTTTCAGATGCACTGATATCTCACATCTTGCACTTACTAAGTAATTTTGGAACCCAGATATGAGATTTTACATCTATCTGCATAAAACTTCACCTTATTTGTTTCAGTCCAACATTCTAAACTGCCAAGACCTTTTGGAATCTTTAGACTTGCCGTGTATTGGTTGTTATTCCTAGCTTGATTGTATCTGCCAATCCGATCACAAGGAAGGAAAGAAGGGAGAAAGACAATAATAGCTACCGTTTACGTTGTGCCTTAGGGTCTGCAAAGTGCCCTTTACATATTATCTATATTAACGGGAAACGCGTGAGATAACTACTATTGTCACCCTTTCTTAAAAAAATTATTTATTTATTTTTAGTTTTCAGTATTCTTTTCCACAATATTTTGAGTTCCATATTTTTTTTTCTCCCTTCCCTCTCCCATCCCCAAGACAGGCTCTCTCTGTCTGTGTGTGTGTGTGTGTGTATATATACATATATGTATATACACACATATATATACATATATATGTGTGTATATACATATATGTATATATATATACATTCATATTAAACATATTTTCAAATTAATCATGTGTTACAGATCTATTAAGTGACTTGCCTGAGATCTCACAGAAGTGCCCGAGGCAGCATTTTAACTCGTGTCTTCCTGACTCTAGGTCTGATGTTCTGTTACACTGTGCCACTCAGACGCCCCAATACATTGCTTAGCACAGGGCAAAGCAAAAGCATGAATGGGAAAGCTTTAGCCAAAACAACTCCTAGAGAGAACTGTGAATTTTACCTTCTCTCACTTCTCAAGAGTTACAGACCCTTCAAAGAGATTCAGCTTCTACTTGGTATTACATGTCAGAAATACACAAGTGAATAAGAGATGGTCCCTGGTATGAAGGGCCCATATTCACCTATCTACATAGGTTTCTATGGGCATATACCTCTTTCCTTTTCTTTATAGACTCTAAATCCTAGCCAGATTAGACTACTAGGTATCCCCCGATCTCTTTCCACCATCTTTGTAATTTGCACAAGATACTTCCTCATGCCTGGAATATACTCTCTCCTTACGTCCATCTGCTGAAATATTTCTGTTCTTTTAAGGCTTAGCTCAGATACCCACCTCCTCCCTGCAGCTCTCCCTCCTGCTATCAACTGAAAAGAAGCTCCCACTTCTCAAAGCTTGCCTTTGTCCCATCACATGATACCTTACATTATACTTGCCTTTGTACATCTTACATTACCCACTACCACTCATCTAATACATAGGAAAATCTTTCAGATTAGAGTTGATGCCATTTTCGTATCATCTTTCTTATATATCATAAAAGACTTTGTATCATTTCTTCTTCCTCTTTGTATTTATGGCACCTAATACTGAGTAGAAGCTAAGCAAGTGAATTTGAATCATATTTGAGTTGAATCTCTTTAAGGAGTCTGTAACTCTTAGGAACCGAAAGAAGGTAAAATTCATAGTCCTTTGTAGCAGTTGTTTTGGTTAAAGCTCTTACCTTTCATGTTTTTGCCTAGTATCAGACTTGGAGTAAGGAACACCTGAGTTAAAATCCTGCCTCTGACACTTTATCAACTTCATATCCTCAGTTCTTAGCATAGTCCCTTATCCATAAGAATACCCACCTCTGATTTCATTGCTGAAGATGAGTTCCTGGTTGATGAAATTCCCCTCTACTAATACAGATCAATACTTTCTCTACAATCAATCTGAGAAACCTGAGATTCTGAGAACTAAGTGGCTTATCTAGGGAATCTGTGTCATGGTCAGTATATGTCAGAAATAAGCCTTGAACTTAGGTCTTCTTTGTTCTGAGGCCAGTTTTCTATCCACTAGGACAGATTGCTTCTCTCATCTTATATATAGCAGAAGCTTAATATATATTTGTGAAATTGAATTGTAATCTATTAATAAAGATAAGAAGTGTACATAAATAACTATGATGCAAGGCAGAAAGAGGTAAGTTCCAAGAGTACTCTAGAAAAATTGCTGTGGGACCATAGAAAGGATTCCTCCTGCCTGAGAGGATCAAGGAAGGCTTCATGATAAGGGTCACACATATGATGGACTTTGAAGGATAGAAAGGATTTCGATATATGATATGAATTATGAATAAGGGCATTCTGTCTGGAGGAAACAACATGAACAAAGACCCAAAGGTGGGAAGGAACAGGTCCTTCTCAGGAGAATGTTCCTTGGTATCTGGGTGCATTTGTTTTTTTAAGTTTGATATTCATGTTCCCATTCTAAGGACTTGTCAGGTCATATGGTGAAAATCACTTTATGGCTAGAAGGACAGATAGATAGATAGATAGACAAACAGACAGACAAATAGATAGATAGATAGATAGGTACATATGTATGTAGGTAGATAGATAGATCACTTTGTGAGTATTTCCCATGAGCCATATATGATGCTAAGTACTGAGGTTTCATATACAAGGCAATTTCTACCCTCAAGGAGCTCACATTCCAATGAGGGAAGACAGCATATAAAAGGGGATCCAAAAAGGAGATTGAGAATGTATTGGGTGGAGATGGCTTGGTTTGGGGCAAGAGAAGGTGAATGTTCACCCAGCAGAGTCTGGCATCCCAGGGACAGAATCCAAGGTTCCAGTGGGAGAGAGATAGAGATGATGGCCAAGTGATGTGACCTTGGCCATGTCACTTAACTTCTTTTGGCCTCAGTTTCCTCATCTTTAAACCAAATGGATTTGACTCAATGATGTCTAATATGCCTTTCAGCTCTAAATGTGTTTTCTTATGATCCTGCAGCTAAAGTCCAGCTCTGCCCATAACATTTGTACTTATGAACTACAAGCAGGCAGCTGTCTATAGCTGTTTTCTTCTGTGACATGGAATAATAATAGTTGTAGCAGTAGTAGTAGTAGTAGTGGTAGTGGTAGTGGTAGTGGTAGTGGTAGTGGTAGTGTTAGTGGTAGCAGTAGCAGGAGCAGTGGCAGTAGTAGTAGTAGTAGTAGTAGTAGTAGTAGTGGTAGTAGTAGAGTGGTATCATTTATACAACACATAAAGGCTTACAAAGGCTTTGCACATATACTCTCATTTGAATCTCACAACTCTAGGAGCTAGGTGCTATCTTTATTGCCACTATACAGATGAAGAAACAGAGAGATTAAGTGATTTGCACAGGGTCACACAGCCCATAAGTTTCTGAGACCAGATTTGATTTGGGTTGTACTGAATACAAGTACAACTTGTACCACGTAGCTGCTTCTACTCACTCCAAAGTTAGAAACCCTCAGAAAAGAGCTGTAAAAGAAAAGACATGAAAGGCTGGACTCAGAAGACCTGAGTTTGAACCTCAGCTTTGCTCTTTATTGTGTGACCCTGGGCAAGTCTGGCTCTCAGTTTCCCCACCTATAAAATGAGGGGCTGGGTTAGATGACCTGGAGGTCCTTTCTCTGATCCAGTGATTCTGCCCTCCTTCCCACCACAAATCCTAGTAGCTTCAATGAACAAAGGGCTTGAAGTTTACTTCTTGGCACTGGCAAGGAACCGCACCCCAATTTTCGAGAAGCCAGTGACTCCAGGTGGTGGTAGGATCTTGTGGAGGCAGGGAAGAGAACACCTTGTTTTACAGTCCTGTCTGCATGAGAGGAAGCCCCTGGCCAGGACCACCAACATAACTGGAAGTTGTCAGAGATGGGTATGTGTCCTTTTTCCATCTCCCTCTTCAGTTTGGGGGACATTTGGATTTTGGAATACTTAGAATCATTGTGCTGCCAAGATCCACGAGCTGAATAGCTTTATTCATCGCCAAGGCTGTTGGTTTTTCAGGTTCCCACTGGGAGACACATTGCTCTGATTATAGGAAGTCAGTGAGGGATATTTGTACAGGCACAGAATGCTTCAGTGATGCTCAGAATCTAGTCTTGAGGCAGAGAAATGAGAGCTATGGGGTCCAGTGAGTCACTCCATCCTCCTGATATTGGTAACAACCCAGACATTGTCTGGAGAGATTTCTCTAGTTTCCAAAGTAGTCAATACCAATCCTTAGTACTTGTTGTTTGCTCAAGACTGTAACAGGAGTTAGAGGTTGGTTTGGCAGGGGAAGGAGGGAGGGGAAGCTGGGAAGGCCATGCAGAAACATGGAAGACTCAGCTCCTTAATGAAGACATTTATCACCTAGTTAGAGAGCACACATGCATGAATGACCAAAGAACACTTATCGTGTAATATGCAAACAAGCTCCAATTAATAGTGTCTGGATTGTATCTAGAAGTGTTGAGAGTAAAGGGAGGGCTCCATTTTGGAAAAAGTGAAAGACAGGGATTGACGAAGAGAAGGGACTCAGAGCCAAATGTCGTGTAGGCAAGTTGGTGTTGTCATTGTGGATAGGGACTTGGAATCTGGAAGGTGAGTTCAAATCCTGCTTCAGATATTAACTAGCTATTTAACCTGAGTAAGTCATCTAACCTGTTGGCCTCAGTTTCCCCATCTGTAAAAGGCATAACTTACCTTCCATGGTCGTTATAAGTATCGAATTAGTTAAGATATGTAAAATACCTTTACCAGCCTTAAAGTGTTAGATAAATGTTAGCTGCTACTGTCATTATTATGCAGATGCCACAAATCTCCTACTTCTACCAAAACTGGATTATTTTTCAAAATTTGCTTCCTTTATTAGAATGTGAGCCTGTATAACTTCAGAAATATCATCCCAGTAATCTGCAACAAAATGTGGCCATACCCACACTGAAGCTGAGTCAACTGAAATATTAAATGTCTTATCTAGTCTATTAGATAGCATCATGGACCCAGAGTCAGGAGGACCTGAAGTCAAATTCAATCTCAGGTACTTAGTACCTGTGTGGCCCTGGACAAGTCATCTCACTTGTTTGGCCTTAGTTTTTTCATCTGTAAAATGAGTAGCTAGGTGGGACAAAGGAAAGAGTACTGTCCCTGAACTCAGGAAGACTGGGTTCAAATATGGCTTCAGACTCTTACTAGGTGTCTGATCCTGGGCAAGCCATTTTGTTTCTATTTACCTCAGTTTCCTCATCTTTAAGGGGCACCTGGCTTCTAGGGTTGTTGTGAGGGTCAAATGAGATGGTATTTGTGAAATCCTCAGCACAGTGCTTGGCACCTAGTACGTGCTAATGTAAACACCATCTGTGAGACCCAGAATGTGTGACAGGTCTAAAAAGGAGATTTTGGACTCTAGTTTTTAGGATCATAGATAATTGGAAGGGATCTCAGAGGTCATCTTATCCAACCTTCCCATTTTATAGATGAGGAAACTGAACCCAGGAGTAGTATAGAGGTTGTTGTTCAGTCGTTTCAGTCTTTGTGAACCCTTTTGGGGTTTTCTTGGCAAAGATATGGAGTGGTTTGCCATTTCCTTCTCCAGCACATTTTACAGATGAGGAAACTGAGGCAAATGGGAATAAATGCCTTGCCCAGGGTCATACAACTAGGTAGTATCTGAGGCCAGATTTGACTTTAGGTCTTCCTGATTCCAAGGCTGGTGCTCTATCTGCTGTGCTGTGCCATCTAGCTGCTAAAGTATAGAGGTTATGGGATTTTAAATTTGATCAGTGCTGACAGAACCATTTGCATAAAATATTATTAGGGGGAGGAGTGCAGAATTATGATCAGTGGTAGTGCACACACAATTCAGTCTAGTGCTGCAAGAGGAGATATTCCTTAAGGCTGACACTGCCTGCTTCACAAGTCAATTCAGTTTAACTTGAAAAATACCTATTACATACCTACTTTGTACAAGGAAGACACTGTACTGAGCACTGGGGATGTAGAGATGAAAGTTCAGTAGAAATAGACTAATAGAAAGTTGTTTCGAAGTTCATCTGTGTTAACATCCATCATGTTATATAAGGCAAGAGAAAAGACTCCAGTAGGATTTTAAACAGATTCAAGAATTCTTTTGCAGCAGAATTCAGAAAACAGAGAAATGAGTGTGTTTACTCATAGATATTTTCAAGTAAATTTTTATTGTTCTGTTTAGTTTTTATACTACCTATTTTCCCCAATATAACAGTCCTCCCTCCCAGTGAACCATCCCCTACGATAAAGAATTAGAAGGGGAAGGGGGTAGAAAATTCAGCAGAACAATGCATGGGAAAAGTTGGACATTATATGCATGGTTCCACACCTGTAGTCCCCCACCTCAGCAAAGAAGGAGGAGAGAATGCATTTTCATATCCCTTCTTTGGGGCTCTACTTGGATGTTATCATTTTACTGCAATCACTTTTGATTGCTTAATTCTTGTTCTTTCTATGTACATTGTTGTAGTCTTTGAGAGTCAGGAAGAGTTAAAGTTAAGCTTCAGACACTTACAAGTTGTGTGACCCTGGGCAAGTCATTTAACCTCTGTTTGCCTTAGTCCATTGGAAAAGGAAATGGTAAAACCACTCTAGTATCTTTGCCACACATAGTCCATGGGAACAAGACTATACAACTGAGCAAAAAACCATTGTATATGTTATTTTCCTGATTCTGCTTATTTCAAACATCAGTCAATAAATATTTATTAAGTACCTACTCTGTTGTAGGCACTTTCCTAAGTGCTGGGGATACAAAGAGGCAAAAGACAGTCCCTGTCCTCTAGGAGCTTATAATCTAATTTGGGAGACAATGTGCAAATAAATACATACAAAGCAAGCTATGTACAGGATGAATAGGAAATAATTAATAGGGGGAAGACTCTGGGGTTACCAGAGGTTGGAAAAGGCTTCCTATAGAAAAAGAGATTTTAGATGGGACTTAAAGGAGGCCAGAGGGGAATAGTGAATTTGTTCCAGGGATTGGGGATAGCTTTGTATCAGTTTATGTCTTCCCTTGATTCTCTGTAGTCATTATTTTCACCATTTCTCATAAGCAAGTGTTACTTCATTATACTCAGGTACCACAACTTGTCTTGTATTCACTTTAAATGGTGACATGGCCACTATCACTGCATTATACCCTCACTTTTCCTACTGTGCTTATTACAGGCTGAAGTGTGTGCTGGAACCGTGGCAGAGGTGATCCAGTCTGTAGTCAATGGGGCCGATGGCTGTGTGTTCTGTTTTGGTCACGCCAAACTTGGTCAGTATTCATTTCCTTGGTCTGTGTTGCCTGTTGGAGTCTTCCTATCATCATCTTTATTCTAGCACTAGAGTAGAAATTGATCCCTCAGAAATTGTAATGGGAGAGGCTTGGAAATGCCTTTCTCTGACTTTTATTAAGGTTTTGCATTGATCAACTATCTCATTTTAAAAATTACAATTCATCATAGGTTACCATCCCTTCATCAAGGAAAGGATTTCCAGTGCAATTATCACTCAATCTTGGAAGTCACCTTAGAAACCAGCACTTGCCATAATAGGAATCTGCTCTATAATATATGAAAAGTGACCAACATTAAAATAGTAAGACAGGTGAAAAACAAACAAACCAGGAATGGTGATTTTTGTTTTCTCTTCTTATATTTCCTGTACTTAGGAAGTTGGGGTTTTTTTTTAAACTCAAGTGAAAGATTTTACGCTTATTATTAAATTTCGTCTTGGAGATTCAACTTATTGCTTTATTGTATTGGGTCTTTTTTAGGATCCTTGTCACCCAATGTGTTAACTATTCTTCCCAGCTTTATGTAATATGCAAATTTGATAATCTTGCCATCTCTATTTTCACTCATGTCATTAATAAAAACAGGAAACAGCATACAGTCAAGCATAAAATACTGGAGCTTTCCACTGTGGACCTTCTTCCAAGCTGACCTTGACCCATTAGTGATTTCTCTTTGGGTCTGATCATTCAGCCAGTTTGGAATCTAACTACCTGTAGACTATGGTCTCCTTATCTTGTCTGCAAATCTGTTATGAGAGATCTCATCAAATGATTTACTGGAATCCAGGCATAACTGTGAGCTCAGTTATCCCCCTATTATACTAGATTAAAGATCAACCCAGGAAATAAACCAAACATTGCAAATTTTCTGAGGGGGAAATTTACCAGGAAAGCAAATAAAATCTCTTATTTTTTACATAGACAAAAGGTGGACATGAAAGCTCTGGAAGAACACCCCTGTTCTCACCCATCTCAGTTTATGTAGCTTTTTCCTTTGTCAACAAGCTCCTGGAATACGCTGGGACAGTCTAGCTCTTAGGACGTTCTCTGCCTCCAAAGCAACCAGACTATGCCGAACATTCAGGCTTAAGGATTTCCTAACAGGATTATGCCATGGATGTTTAGAGGGCACAAAGGTTCAAAATAAAGAGAGTTTCCTCCAGTAAACTTCATTTAAGGAAGGTGCCCAGGCTAGCCATGTTCACTCCTTCAATCTCTGTGGGCTCTATTCCTGACTCTTCAAACTTTCCCTCTCCCCTATCCTCATTAAGCTTCTTCAGGGCAAGGATTGCCATTTTGGGTGTATTTGTGTTCCCAGCATAGCACAGTTCCTGGCGCCCGCTTCTTAACCTGAGGTACCAAATGTCCTTCTCCTACCCTCCTATGCCATTCAAGGATATATATCCCTTTCCCTACGACACTTACCAAACCTGAAGGAAAGAGCAAGAAACTGAAATGAAACCTCTGCAGAATCCATCTTGGACACTGGCACATGAGACAGTTTTTCTTGGCAATGCCTCATTACTCCTGACTTGCCACCATCTGTTCACCAGGTCATACTAGCTGTGTTCAGTTGGGTGGTGATTTGGGGAGTGGATAGATGCTCCCTGGATTGCTGCTAGGAGTCCCAAGATACATATCCAGGACCCCTTCCACACAAGCAGTGAGGATCTGGGAGAGCTTAGGCAGGCATGAATTCCAGCCCTGGATGAAAAACCCCCTTCATCTCTGGGCTACATCTGCCCTCTCTTTTCTCCCTCCTTGATCTCTCATCAAAGAAGAGATCCCAATTTTTTTTAAATAGGAAATGCTTATGCTGTTAAAATATACACCACATTTCACAGGAGTAAGGATATAAAGTATAAATAGGTACTTTTAATCTTTGAGGTGGCTATAAAGGGGCTGTAATGGTAATGGTTGGCTTGGGAGTCCTGTCTCTCCACTCTATGTAAAACAATACAAAAACTGTCCCTTCATATATAACAGTTTAGGAACTTGGGGTTAAATTTTATCACTTGGCTGAGCTCTTGTGTGCCTGGAAGGCGTTTTGTAAATGGAGCTGGAAATTTTCTCTTTGGCATCCACTGCAAATGTGTCATTTGCAAACCAGAGACGCAAAGCACTTCACTTTTTCCTGCTGTCTCTTGTTTGTGCTCCCCGTGGCATTTTGACTTTCTTCTCCTTCCTCCTGCCCAGTGGTCACCTCTTCCCTCCTGCAATGAATACCTTACTACATTTCCCAGTTTGCTTTAAATGAAGCTTCTCTTTGGAGAAGACTAGATGTCTGGTGGCCTTCCTTCAGTTCTCAAATTGTTCTCATCTCCTTTCTCTCTCTCTATCTCTCTGGTCTGCCCAGGAAAATCCTATACTATGATTGGGAAGGATGATTCCATGCAGAACCTTGGCATCATCCCCTGTGCCATCTCCTGGCTCTTCAAGCTGATTAACGAACGCAAAGAGAAGACGGGAGCCCGTTTCTCAGTCCGGATCTCGGCCGTTGAAGTGTGGGGGAAGGAAGAAAACTTGCGGGACCTGCTGTCGGAGGTGGCCACAGGCAGTCTGCAGGATGGCCAGTCCCCTGGAGTGTATCTTTGTGAAGATCCCATCTGTGGCATGCAGGTGACTGAGCCTGGAGCTTTCCCCTGCCCAGGGTGGGAGCCTGATCTCTACTTTGGAGGCTTGGGGGCACTTCAACCCATGAATTACTCCAAATGTAAACTGGATAGGGTTAGAAGTGTTTACTTTAAAGTGGCCTGGAACTTTATAGCCTGCAGCTGTGGGGCCATCTGCTCCTCTAACCTAAATATTTGTACCTTAAATCTCATTGACAATGAGCAGGGACTATAATCGTTGGAAGACTGGAGGCTAGTTTCATTCACCTTCCCTACCCACCCAACCACCCACCCACACTAAAAAAAAAAATGATTCTTCTTTTAACAGCAAACTGAAATATTTACAGCATGGCACAAATAGTTGCAGCCAATGCCGTGGCCATTTATAGCTTCATAAACTATGTTCCTGGCACTAGCCTAGAGCATGATTAGCATTGCTGTAGGAAGAACTAATAACCATTTTACAATCAGAGCCAAGACATAATTGCCAGACCTGGGGAAGTCCAGGACAGCTCCAATTCTCTTCAAGATGAAACCCTAAGGGGCTCACATTTCTCTCTGACCACCCTAACAGCATAGCAAAGGCAAGTCCCTGGAGCTCCCTGGTGCATTTCCAACAAACTGATAGAAACTTTGGGATTGTAACCAATTTGCCAATTGGAGAAGCCCCCTCTCTTTAACGAGGTGATCAGGTTGACATATGCATTCATTTCTTTAAAGAAAAAAAGGACTCTGGTATCAGCTTGGTCCAAAGTATCTATGAAAAACAGAGATAGTGATAGTAAGGACCCATCCCACTCACCTAAGGGATAGGGTGATAAGGATGAGGAAGCAAGACAGAATAGGACAGAATTAGAGAACAGTGAGTGGTGCTGTTTGGGTTTTTTTTTTTAATTGTTTAATTTTTTTTTTGAGTAGTGTAATTTGACTAAAGAGTATATTAAGAGGAGTGCCATGAAATAATGTAGGAAATATAGGCTGAGGCCAAGAAGTGGAGGATTTTGAATTCTGCTCAGGAGTTCATGTTTTCTTTGGGCACTAGGGAGGCACTGACAGTTTTGAGCAATGGAATGATCTGAGATCCATATAGTTGAAAAATTACTTTGAAAGGCTTTCAGAGAATGGATTGGTGAAGGGGAAAATGAACTTAGGATGACCAGTGGTTGGGAGGCTATTCAATGGTCCAGGTAAGAGGTGAGGAGAATATAAACTATGCTTGGTGTCATGGGAAGACAGAAGAGAAGAGAACTTCAAATGGTAGGTCCTTAATGACCTTTGTAGGACTTGGCAATTGATTGGATATGGGGACTGAAAGGGGACAAATGGGAAATTTAGGAAGGGGAAAATTGAAAAGAAAGTTGTTTCTTGTTTTTTTGTGATAGAATCTATACCATTTTAACAGTAATTCTTATTCAGAACCTTCTTGAGCCTTCAAGTATAGTAAAACCTCAGTTCACTGGCAAACTCAGGGTACTTGGTTTAATTGAGTTTTCTGGTTAACTGAAGGTCAAGCAATATACCTTCTTGGCTTCAACACTTGTGGAAATTTTTTTTTCTAAAATGTATGTCTATTTCCCTGCCTTAGTGATTAATTACAATATAGTTCACATATAGTTCTTAGATAATTGCAGTTGCTTCAGCATCATATTATGATTCCTGATTCTTTTTGAAGGATAGCATAGCTATAGCAGCAGAAAGTGAAGATTAGAAAGAATTTATAACAATCCCTGGACATATCTTGGAAATTGTTTTGTTTTGTGATATTAGCTTTCTTTTCTATTTAAAGTGGAATAGAGGAAAAGCAATCATTTTCTGAGGGTTCTGGTTAGTCAGGGTTTAACTTTTCTTGGTAAATCCACTCCAGAAATGCGAATAAGTTGGGTATTGTATTCTGGTTCATCATTTCATGAGTATATCCCAAGTATGATTTGAGAATCTTAAAAACAACCAAAAAAGCTTAACCTTAAAATGATTTGAGTAGCACTTTTTAGCTCTTCTAAACAGTTGCATTAACCTTATGCCCCAGCTTATTTTTGCTTATTGGGTTTAGTAAGGAAGTTTAAAGTTTGCTTGAACAAAACAATAGGGGAGAAGTCACAGAGTTAAAAGCTGTAGGCTTTCTTGTCAAAACTTGCCAGGTGCTTGATTTTGGGGACACCAGCACTGTCAACTCTGCAATCGTGGTGGCTCACAGACTATAGTCCCTTCTCCAAACAATAGCCTCTTTGAAGGAAGATGCGGACGTATCCCAAGTGTTATCATGGGTAAACATCACCACCTCCTCCCTCCCTCAGCACAGGGTGATTTATTAGTTCTCTGCAGAGATAAGACAGGCCATTTCTTCTCACTGAACCCTTTGCTTTTCATACCTGTTTTACTACAGGTGTTTTTTGCGGGTGGAGGGAGAAGAGTAAGACTAAAAGATATAAATACCCGCTTCATTTAAAAGATGTGACAGGATGAACGAGAGTCAGCCAGGATTATACAAGACTCCATAGACAAATAGAGAGGGTGAGGAGTGGAAGACGAATCAAAGGTTGTGAACCTGGATGACAACAAGTTCTAGAGAGATGTAGGGAAGTTTGGAAGTGGGGAAAGAGAATGAGTTCTGTTTTTGAAATGTTAAGTCTGAATGCCTTCAGGATACACAACTTGAAATATCTCATAAACTGTTGTGATAGAAGAGTAGAGAGGTCAGGAAAGAGACTGGATCTGTTTATATAGATTTGGTAGTCATGTGGGTAAAGAAGACAATTGAGCCAGTGGCAGCTGATGAGCTCACCAAGAGAGAATGTAAAGAGAAATAAGAAGAAAGCCCAGGGTAGAGCCTTGGAACACACTTCAGAGTAGGGGATGGTGCAGGCTAGATGGCTTAGTAGATAGAGTGCCCCATTTGAAGTTAGGAAGACTCATCTTCCTGAGTTCAAATCCAGCCTTAGACACTTACTAGCTGTATGACCCTGGGCAAGTCGTTTAACCCTGTTGCCTCAGTTTCTCATCTGTCAAATGAGTTAGAGGAAAAAAATTGCAAATTACTCTAGTATCTTTGCCAAGAAAACCCCCAAAGAGGTCACAAAGAGTCAGACATGACTGAACAGCAACTATGGATAATGAATCTAGTAAAGGAGACTGAGAAAGAACAGACAGATAGAAGAGCAGCCACAGCCTTGAGAAGAGAATATCCCAGAGGAATGAATTAGTAGCAGTGATAGTAAAGTTCAAAAAGTGCCTTACATATGGTATCTCATTTGATCCTCACAATAATCCAGGGAGATGATACATACAATTATTACTTTCATATTACAGATGAGAAAACTAGAGGTTAAGTGACTTGCCCAGGGTCACATACTCCAGTCTTCCTGACTCCAAGTCCAGCACTCTGTCTAGCCTCAGCCTCGCTGCAGAGAGGTCAAGAGGAATGAGAAAAGGCTATCAGATTTTGTAATTAAGAGGTCATTGATAGCTTTGGAATAATCCTTTGAGTGATTGCAAAGAATTTAAAAGCATTGATAGCTGAGGGTAATATGGGTGATACAAAGTACTCTCTGAAAGTACTTAATTTCATAGACCTTGGGTTCAGACCTTGTAAGAGATTACAGATTGTGAAAGGCATGTAGAAATACGTATGACATCCAGAAAACAGAATAATAACATTTAAACCAGTACCTGAATGGGAAGGAAATTCCCTTCCCCTTCTTCTATCCCAGGATGAAGTTGCCCACCTTGGGCATCTCCTGGTTCCCTTTTGCATTTTTTCCTTCTTCTCTTGAATTCTGTCTTCTAGCTCCAGAACCAGAGTGAGCTCCGAGCCCCCACTGCTGAGAAGGCGGCCTTCTTTCTCGATGCTGCCATTGCTTCTCGCCGGAGTAGCCAGCAAGACTGTGATGAGGACGACCATAGGAACTCACATATGTTATTCACTCTGCATATCTACCAATACCGAATGGAAAAGAGTGGAAAAGGTGGAAGTAAGTTAGCTGGTTCTCTCTCCTTCCTTCTTGGTGGCTTTCAAATCAATAAAGAAAATTCATTTCAGTTTAAAGAAAGTGAAATGCTTGCTGGGTGTCATGTACTTTATTGAGTACATAATTGAATACAGTATTGAGAAGACAGAGATAAAATGCAAGAGTCCCTACTCCCAGAGGCTGGAGATGCTGCCTAAAATGGGGGTCTGGAGGAAGAAGTCACCTATCAGGAGAAGTCACTCCAAGGTCAAACCAAGGAAAGTCCAGAAAGTGAGTCCAGGCATGAGGGAGAAGAAAGGTTAGCTCATGGTAAAACAACTCTTTAGTATCTGAATTAGAATTTTACTCCAAGTTCAACACCCTATCCACTATACCATCCAGCCCCTCTCAGTGGCTATCAGCTTTTATTTTTACAGTATATGGATTATAATAGTTAATCCTCATAACAACATTGGAAGGTTGTTGGGGTGAATGGTCTGCCTATTTTATAAGGAAACAGGTTCAGTTTATTTAAAGGACTTGGAGGACTGGACAAGGGCTGGGCTTCTAATCAGGGTCTTCTTATCATTGCCCCACACTAGTTCTCTTGCCCATCTGGGTCTATAGAAATTTTCAGTCCTGCCACTGGCATATAATACAGCATTTACATTACTGCCCCCCCCAAAACCCATCACAATGAGATAATGTCTAAGAACTATAGAATATTTTAATATACTTTTTAGATTCTTGTCACATCTCTGTGAATAATCTTCTTTACGCATGGGTCTACTCTGCTTAAAACCTCCAGTAGCTCCCTTTTGTCTGCCAAAGTAAGTTCCAACCCCTTTGCCTGAGATTCAAAATACCCTAAAATATCTTTCTATCTTAGTTTGCCAGCCTGAGTTCATGTTATGTCCCTCTGTGAAGTCTACGCTCCAGCTAAACTGAATTAGCTTCTACTGAGCACACTCTAAACTTGCCTATTTCCATGCCTTGGGAACAAGGCTCTTTTCCTACCCCTAGAATATCCTCTCTCCCTTTTTTATCTTTTGAATCCCTAACCATTTTTAAAGCCCAATTCAAATGCCATCTTCTCTCTAAAGTCTTCCCTGATCAACCCCGTAAGTCATCAACCCCTTTAAATCTCACATTGCACACATCATTTTAGAGTATATTATGTAACCTGGGGTGTTATGGTTGTCACTGTTTGTATCAGATGATATATAACTCCATGAGGACAGTGAACATGTCATATTGAAATTCTTTTGCTCCTCTAACACCTAGCATAGCATTTGGCAAATAGTAGTTACTTAGCCGATGTTTGTTTAGTGAAATAGTATATAATGACAGTGGTGGCATCTGGGGCTGGCCAAAGAGGCTGCAGGTGCCTACTACTGCTAATGGATTCCCCAGCTCTTGGCTCAGCTTGAGGAGCACCTTGGCCTCCAAAAAGAGATGTCACGCTCTTTTTTTCTCATCTTGAACTTTTTGTTGCTCCACTTCAGAGCCCCAGGGTTAAATCACTTAAAATTTGGGTTTGGTTCAAGTTCAGCGTCTCCCCAAAAGAGATTAGAAAGGCATTTAATGTATAATGTCGATCAGGTATAGGACAGAATACTAGAACTGGAGTCAGGAAGATCGGAGTTCAAATCGCATCTGTGGTTCTTATTAACTGTGTGGTCCTGAGGAAATCAGTTTCTTCTGTAAAATGGGCCTTTCAGGCCCCTTTCAACTGCATATCTATGAGCTATTCATTTCCTCCACACAAAATAAATGCTTCCATACAAAATACTTTTATAAAAACATACATTATTCAGTTGTTTTCATTTGTGTTGTTGGAGTCTTCATGACCCCATTTGGGCTTTTCTTGGCAAAGATACTGGAGTACTTTACCATTTCCTTCTTTAGCCCATTTTACAGATGAGGAAACTGAGACATCCATGGTTAAGTGACTCACCCAGGGTCACACAGCTAGTAAATGTCTAAGGTCAGATTTGAAGACAGGAAGATGAATTTTCCTGATTCTAAGTCCTGCACTCATTGACCTAGTTGCCCTGGGCTGCTCTTCTGGTTTTGTGACCAATTCAGCACTCTGTCACAGAACTAGAGTAGGCACATGGGGATCAAGAAGAGGAATACTTCATCATCCCAAAAGTTCCAGTCCTTCAGAACTGACTGCTATAATGCCATCTGCTTTCCCTTTGCATCCTAAAGACCACTGACCCTTTCCATCTGAATTGCAGCTGAAGCCTAATTCTCCTCCTATAGAATTTAAGCTATTTGAGAGCAGAGACTGTTTCCTTTTCTATTTGTATGCCCAGTGATTAACACAGTGCTTTGTGCTAAGAAAAAAATTAAAAATAAAATTCCAATGTCTCCCAAAGTGGCCATGGACGTTGAATACTTTTTTTCATGAGATCGCCTCCCAGGGGCTCATTCCCATGAATGCTCCATGGGGTGTGCGCCAAGCCAACCCCCAAAACAAATGAACAAATTGATGGCTACATAAAATACATTTAGACCTGTTCCTATTCTTTGCTTCTTTCTTTTGAAAATGAGTCTGACATAACCAACTACTGCATCACCTAAGGATGAGGATACAGATCAATTTTCTGGGTATCAAAACTGAATACCTGTTAGGAACCAGGTGGATGAATGGTATCAAAATGCATCTGTGTGATCAGTGAATCTAATGTAGTTTCTTCCTGCATGACTCCTGCATCTATTATCCTACAGAGAGTATCCCCACTCTGCTATATTGGGCTGGAAGCCATGCTGTGATTCCCAGCATGGATAGCTCCCAATTTTATTTAGTAGCATAGTTCAAAGCACTCTGGCTATGTTCTTACCAGCAGTAGAGAGCAAAGGATGCTCCTTTTCAGTACTTTTAAGAAAAGTAGACTCACCTTTACAGACCAATATTTTCTCTATTGTTAGAAGAATCCATCATAAAGTCTTATCAGTTTCTCCTTACTTTGCTTGAAAAAATTGGTCCAGCTCCAACTACAGGGCTAATTCCAAAAATTCTCTGTAGAATTAAGAGCCTGATATGAGAAAAGAGCTCAGTCAGTCAATCAACAAGCACTTATAAAGCATCTATATGTGTGAAGCACTGTGATAAACTCTACTAAAGAACAGTGTGTCCATTCTATGGGGCTCCTATGATACTGCTATGATGTGTGTACTTATGTTGCGTTTGTAACAGTTGAGAATTGATCTCTATAACACAATTACCACCATTTCTTGAATGGAAATAGTTTTGTAGGTGAAACTAATCAGAATGCATACTTTCCATACTGCAGTTCCACCATTGATCCTCTCCTTTCCCAGAGTTTCATTTTGGTAAACATGGCTTGGAGAGGAAATAAGAATTTTAGTTAGTGATGAGAAGATACAAATATTTTTAAACAGAATATGTTTCCCTCAAAAGATCTCAGTTCTATTTGATTGGAATTTCTGGCAAATGACTCAGGTTGGTGGTATAGTGTTGGACTCTGAGTCAGAAGACCCGAGTTCAAACCCTGCCTTGGATACTTACATAGCTGTATAATTCTGGGCAAGTCACTTGACCTTTGTCTGCCTACTTCCCTCATCTGTGAAATGGGGATACTAACAACATCCTACCTCCCGAGGTTGTTGTAAGAATCAAATGAAATATTTGTAAAGCACTTTCTAGTCCTTAAAGTGCTATGCAAATGCTAGTTATCATTATTTAAAAGCTAGTATGTGGAAAGATGATGATTCTGATATTGAAGATATAGCAAATACTTATAATAGGTGGGGGAAGGGAGAAGAGCAGAGTGATGTCCCAGAAGTGGGAAACTGGGAATCTGAAAAGTATATGCATTTATTTCTTCCTTTCAAGCAGCTGTCAGTAATAAGGGGAAGCTATGAAGGATTGTTATTTATATGTATATGTATATATATATATATATATATATATATTTAACAAAGATGTTGAGTTGTTTCAGAACATCTGTGACCCCATTTTCTTGGCAAAGATGCCAGAGTGTTTGTCATTTCCTTCTTTAGCTCAGATAAGGAAACTGAGGCAAACAGGGGTAAGTGACTTGGCCAGGGTCACACACTAGTAGGTGTCTGAGGCTGGATTTGAACTCGGGCCCAACACTCTCTCCCCTGTGCCACCTAGCTGCTCTTTTAGCAGTGAGTGAACCTCGAGAGATCCACATCTTGATGAAATAGGTTTCTCAGCCATAGTGGACAGAGTCAACTCTCAGGAGAGAAAACTTTCTTAGGTAATCTTTTCATCCTTCCTCAGTTTGGACTAAGCAAAAGGCATTGCAATAAAACTTGGGTTTTTCCTGATTTTGTAGTATTCCCATAACATCAGAAGCAGGGAATGTTGTAGTTCTGCTTTCAAACTTGGTCATAAAAGTGTACTGAGATCTGGAATAGGAAGGAAGCATCAACCCTTCTCTTTAGGTGTTATCCGATTATTTACTCAAGCACTTAATTTTGTCTGGGGCTTATTATTTAAAAAAAAACTTAACTATCAGTCCTTTACATGCTCTTAAAATTTGCTAAATATTAAACATCAAAACTATTACCTTTCCATGTACAGTATGTGAAAGATCGGCTTTCATTTTTTTTTTTATCTCTGACTTTAGAAAAACACTGAAGGGATTGTAATAACGAAAAGCTTAGAAACCTTTTACAGACACATTGTAGTGTATCAGAAATGGAAAGAAAAGGAGAAAAAAGAGATGGTGAATTGATGGCAATAAAGAATAGATACCTACCTAGCAAAAGGCACCATAGAGTTGTATGAGAAGGGACCAGGAGACTTGTATCTGCAGTGCCTGAGCCATAGACTTGCCCAACATTCCCCGTACATGTTTGAGTTCAGTGAATTTACATCTGTTTAAAATGTAATGAGATGATTTAGTGTGTTGTTTAAAATGGAAATTTTGTTTACTTATATTTAAGTAATAATCCCCCTGGACCTAGCAGCCAGAACTCAATTAAGGGAAGGTTTATTAATTAGCCACCCTGGGGCGAAGAGGAAGATGGAGCATGCTTCTATTAACTGGCCATTATGAGTGAAGATGGCTGATTTGCCGTATCACTCATACAGCTGCTGAACACTCATGTGTGCACATGCGCACTCACACACACATATGCCTACACACACACACATTTAAGATTTTCTTATTTCCAGACATAGCTGAAAGAAAACAGTATCTCTGGAGAACTATCATTCTTTTCCATATGTCATTTTCGGTGGTAAAAGATCCATTTTCCTACATGATTTGGGTATATTCTAAACTAACTTCCCTATTGCAATGCTTCTTACATTGACTTTCCATTTGAGTAGAAAACCAAGTTAGATATCCCTAGATGATTCTAAGTTTTAGGAAAGAGTTCCTTGATCTGTGGAGGAAGGAAGGAAGAAAGGAAGGAAGGAAAGGAGAAGAAAAGAAAAAAGAAGAAAAGAAAGAAGGAAAGAAAAGAGAAGGAAAAGAAGGGAAGGAGGGAATCAAGAAGAGAAGAGAAGGAAGAGAAGGGAAAGAGGTGATGAAGAAGGAAAGGAGAGAAGAGAAGGAAGGAAAGAAAGGAAGAAGAAAGGAAAGGAAAAGGGAAGGAAGGTAGAGAGTAAAGAAGGGAGAAAAGGGAAAGAAGAGAAGGAAGAAAGGGAAAGTGGAAAGAAGAAAGAATTTAAGTGCTTACTATATGCTGGGTACTGCTGTGCTTTATAAATATTATCTCATGATCATCAGAGGTAGGTGCTATTGTTATGCCCATTTTACAGGTGAGAAAACTGAGGCTGAAAAGAGTAAGTGACTTGCCCAAGGTCACACAGCCTGTAAATTTCTGAGGCAGGATTTAAACTCATGCCTTTCTGACTCTAGACCCAATGCTTTCTCCACTGTGCCAATGTAAGCATACTCCTGGCATTAACTGGTACTAAGAAGTCACAATGATATTCATTCATTCATTATTCATTCATTAATTCATTCACTGATTCAGTAAATATCAGATGCTTCCTGTTTCAGAGTGTTGTGCTAAGGAACAGGCTGTAAGATACACAGAATTCAGTAAGTCACGATTTGTATGGAACTTATAATCCAGTAGGGGAATAAGGAATAAATTTAGACAACCTTAATATACATTCTAAATGCATTAGAGAAATTCTTTAAAGTGCTTTATGAAGTTCAAGGAACAAAGTTATGAAGGATGTGACATTTGAGTTGAATTTTAAAAAAGAAATAGGAATTCAATAAGGAAAGGCAGGGAAATGAGTGTTACAGTCTTACAGAAGAGTCAGCAAGGACACAGAAGTAGGAAAGCATATAAGGTGAGTTTTAGGGACAGAGACTAAATCAATTTTTCTGGCACATAATGTGGGGAAGAAAGGAATCTCAGTTGAGTCTGAGGAGGTGAAACAACATTACCGGGGGTGCCATTGGCAGAAGAGTGTGAAGTTATAAATGATATAAATGGGCAATCAGATAAACAAGCTCCAGTAGGGTTTCAAGGCTTGCCTAGGGCTGGTCTGGATTTATATGTGATGACTTATTTCTAAATATTACTCCCTCTGCAGTTTATAGGGGGTAGCCTAAGCTCTTAAAAAGCATTCCATGGGCCATTTCTTGTACTTGTCTGCAAGGCTGATAGGATCATTTTCCCAATCTTTTATTTTTTTTCTACTTAGATTCTTAACTCCTTCTCTTCCAAAGCATGGTCAAGAAGATTTCAAGAGGTCACAGTTTCCAGCGTGATAGCATTTTTAATCTGGAAATAATCTTAAAGAGCCAAGCAATCCAGCATCTTTCCTTTTGTGAGTGAGGAAATAGGTTAAATAAGTTATTTGATGTCACAGATCTAGTCAGGGGCAGAGCCAAGAACTAGAACTCTATTCTTCTGACTTCCAGGCCATTCTTATTTGCACACACCCCCTCTCTTTCTCCCTCCCCCCATCATCTCTCTTTCTCTCTCTCTTTTTTCTCTCTTTCTCTTTCTCTCTCTCTCTCTCCCTCTCCCTCTTCCTCTCCATCTCCCTCTCCCTCTCCCTCTTCCTCTCCCTCCCTCCCTCTCTCTCTCCCCTTTTCCCTCTCCCTCTGCCTCTCCTTATGCACACACACACACAAACACACCCTCATGCCCCTAATATACTGAGATACTAGAGAGAATTTACCAGGAAATCCCGGCAGTTATGATGGGTCTTCCTTTCAATACGAAGTAACCACTCATTGCATCTGACAGCATGCCTCACAAAGTGAAATTAGCCTGTTACTTTCTGGTGATGATCAAGGCATATTGTGGGATAATTCCATTTTGTCCAAATCTAGATTTAGAGACCCTGGGGATAGAAATTCTAGAACCCAAGAGGAGCTCTGAGCAAGGCCAAGCAGGTTCAAATGAAGTTCCAAACTATAGCCTAAGACTAACAGAATCCTAGAGACACAGAATGAGGCCTCTAAATATCTCCCTTTCTCCCCTGCCCCCCAACAATTAACTGCACTTATATTTGCATTCATTTAAAAATAATTTCTCTCCTGTCTCTTGGGGTGATATGGTTTCTTGCTAATAGGCAAATGATCTGAGTCCATTTAGTGAGTCCCTGCTACCCCAGATTAAATAAAACGTGAAATTCCAAATTCTGTGAAGCTCCAATTCCAGTTTGCCTGGATGATATCAAGTAGGCTGTGGTAGAGACACTCATTTGCTGTTGTCTAAATGTACACTCATTCATCTTGAGTCACTTGCATATAATTTTGAATACTTTATAATGTTGTAAATGAGCTCATTTGTTCCATGCATCTTTATCAGGATGTGTTGCAGATTTTTTTTTTAATTCACTTAAATCAGCTTAACTCTTAGGATCAATAAGCTCACATTGGGCCCTCTCTCTCCCCTTCAGTCTGTGATGCATACCAATATCTTGTGTATGTAATTAGGTTGTAATATTTTTCCTTTCTCTCTAAACTGAGTAATTCATTGTCTTAAAAGTAATTATTTCTTTATTTGCCGTAGCAAAGCTTGTGAGATAGAGAAATGCTGGAAAGGAGGTAACATTAGCCTAGTTAGTAAAATAGGGATAAAATAGACTTTTATTAAGCATGAAATCTTATTAGCTATAGGACTCCAAATTGCCTTTCTAAACCAGGAGCAGACGATGAGACTTAGCAGTAGGAGCAATTAGTCCTAAGAAAGTCATTTTAAAATGTCTTCATCTCACAACCTATTCAGGCTATCACAGGAAGCCTTCTGGTCTGGTAGAGAGAGCATTGGGTCTAGAGTTAGAGAATCTGAGATCAAATTCTACCTCTCCTTGCCTATGTGCTTATGAGAATTAATTATATCTCAAAGCCACTTTTTCTGTGATCCACAACAATAGAGGACAGATGAAGTCAGAATAGTAGCAGCAGCACAGCAGAAGTAGTAACCATGTGATTAGATAGCAGGTTTTTTCCTCTTTTAAACTAAGTAGCAGCACCAGTAGCACCAGCAGTAGTATTAACTATGTAATTAGATTGCAGATCTTTTTCTTCTCTAAACTGAGTAGTAATAATAGCTGCAGCAGCAGTTGTAACAGTAGCAGCAGCAGTAGTATTAACTTTGTAATTAGGTTGTAGGTTTTGTTCTCTCAACTGAGATGCCACAGTAACTAGCTAAATTGCAGCTTTTTCTTTCTCTAAAGTGAGTAGTAGTAGAAGTGGTAATAGCAGCAGTACCAACAGCAGTTACTATATAATTATGTTGCAGGATTTTTCCCCTCTACACTGAGTAATTAATTTATTGTCTTAATAATAATAGCTCATGTTTATATAGCACTTTACAGTTTGTAATGATCTTTACATGTACGATCTCATTTGAGCCTTACAACAGTGCCTTGAGGGAGGGTCTGTTAGTAGCCCTACTTTAAAGATGTGGAAATTGAGGCTGAGAGAGACTAAGTGACTTGCCCGTAGTCGTACAGCTAGTACATATTCAAGGAACAATTTGAGCTCAAGTTTTCCTGATTTCAATAGTAACAAACTATCCATTTCACCACCTATCAAAGGACAGAGATCAGTTCAGAACAGAATCAGCCCTTGGCATCTAGCAGAGTCATACTCAGACATATTCTAACCATCGTTCACCCCTTTCAAATCTCCCATCATACCTAAGCCCTTTGACTGAGACCTTCTTTGACTGGTGTTTTACCACTGTTGACATTATATTGTAAGTTTCTTGAGGGAAGGGACTTTCTTTTTATTAATTGTATTCCTAGCATTTGGCACAGTGTCTAGCACATAGTAGGTGCTTAATAAATGTTTATTGGATATTGGATCAACAGATTGTTACCTGAGCAGTGAAAAGGCATCAGACTCAGGATTGCTTCAGATGAGCAGTAAGTAGATAATTGAGAATTGTGATCAAAATCTTCCAGGACTTGCTCAATCCAAACAGCAGCAAGGTACCCTGGTGTTTTCCCATATTACAAGTTTACTTTCTCTGAGCTCCTACTGAGCTCAGCCTGTAGGTGCCAAGCATTGTGATAGCAGGAACAATTTTTAAGGAGACCAGCATTGAGAAGCAATAGGGAGTGATGTATATTGAACGGAAATTAACAGGACCCTCACTGTTTATTACTCCCAGACATGACTTCAGTGGGGTTTCTTAGTTGGTTGTGATGAGCAGGGTCTTGTGCCTAGACTTGAACATGTGTGTGTTTATAGGGAATTTTTCCAAGAAGCTTTATCAAGAATCATTCAGCATTGGTCCAAAGCTAATCACTGGCCCCTCCTGTCTTTTTTTTTTCTTTCTCTCTCTCTCCTTGTGGCAGTGTCCGGAGGTCGAAGCCGCCTGCATCTGATTGACCTAGGCAGCTGTGTTAAAGCTCTCAGCAAAAATCGAGAGGGTGGTAGTTCAGGCCTGTGCTTGTCACTATCAGCCCTGGGAAATGTCATCCTTGCTTTGGTCAATGGCAGTAAACACATCCCTTACAAGTAAGTGACTGTCCATCAGAACCCTGTCTGGGTGAGTTTCATACACTTTAAGTTGGACAATAGAGCTTGATTTTGTGAACTCAAAGGTGGTTGAGAGTGAGGGTGGGGTACAGAAACATAGAGGCAGAGGGAAGCTTCAGTTTCATTATCCAGTCAGGACTAGGAACTGAAATCCATTACCTATAATTCAGGACATTATTTTCCAGAGTCAGGGTCTGGGAACAGTAGCCAATGTTCTTCAGTCATTTCAGCTGTGTCTGACTCTTTGTGACTCCATTTGGGGTTTTCTTGGCAAAGATACTGGAATGGTTTGCCATTTCATTCATTTTACAGAAGAGGAAACTGAGGCAAACAGGGTTAAGTGACTTGCCCAGGATCACATAGCTAGTGTCTCAGGTGGATTTGAACTTAGGTCCTTCTGACTGCAGTCCTGGCACTCTATCCACTGCACCACCTAGATGCCTAGCACATAGCAGACACTTAATAAATGTTTATTGATTGATCCATGTGAGATACTCACTAATCAAGACAACTGGGTTTCAGAGCAGAAGTTCTAGAGATGAAAGGGTGAAGTTCTCCAGCTCTAAATCTATGATGATAAATGTAAAAAAAAAATGAAAAAAAATTAGTGGAGTGCTTCAGTGGGTAGAGCACTGACCCTGGAGACTAGAAAACCTGAGTTCAAATCAGCCATAGATACTTATCAGCTGTGTGATTCTGGGTGAATCAATTCTATCTGCCTCAGTTTCTTCATCTATAAAATAGAGATAGTAATAGCCTTTACCTCCCAGGATTGTTATGATTATAAGTGATTTAATATTTGTACTTTTTTGCAACCCTTAAAACACTATATTTAAATACTAGTTAATAGTTAAGGATCACTAATAAAATTAATCACTTGACAAGTTATTTAACCTGACTAGATCTCAATTTCCTTATCTTTTAAATGTGAAGATTGGACTCAGTGACCTTTCAGGTCCTTTCTGGCATTAAATCTGTGAGCCTATGATTTTTACTAAAAGTAGTAAAACATAAAAGTGTTTTTTAGGTTAGGACTCAGCAGTAAAATCAAGTGTTATTGTGAGCGACCCACCTGTGAAGGGCCCTTACCCTCTAAGAGAACTTAAAGAATATGGAGCAGAATGGTCTTCTACCCATTCCAAAAAAAGATTTTCTTCAGTTCCAATATTCCTCCTTTCCAGTCCCTCTTTCTTGGAGTAAAAGTGAATTGTCCCCATTCTTTCTGTAGACATAGACATACAACGTCTCCTTTTATACCCCCTAGAGTCTAGAGACCATTCCTCACCATGATGACCCTTACCCAGCAAAGCCATAGGCATCCAAGAACTCTATCTGCTGCCAGACCGCTGTCTAACATACCACATGTTGGTCTAGCAGGGATAAGGGAATGTTTTGTGCCAGGTATACGTAATGCCCAATGGCCTCGAATCCCGATCAGTACCTTCTATCCTAGAATGCTGGTGTGCCAACTTGTCAGGACTCAGTAGAAGTAGAGAGATTTCTATTGCTCCTCAATCCTTAATGCTCATCCTGGAGCTTGAGGTTTCCTCTAAGGCATCTTGTGACCTTTCCCCAGATAAGCAGCTACCACGGTACCAAATTCTGGGTCTGACTTCAAGGGTTACTGAAATGTGGGACTAACTGAGCTGCTTACCCCTTCTTTGATGACCAGAAAGCCAAGGCATGGATTTGCCCAGAGTTACCCAGCTACCTAGTACCAAGAGAAAACTGGGATTCTATCTCACGGCTTTGGAGACTGACATCTTTCTGATTCCTCTGAGCCAATCCACTCCCCCTTTCTCATCAAGCTTTATAAAATATGAGCTGCCTTTCCCCAGCACAGCAGGAGGGATTTAACACAGCAGGATGGCCCCAGTTTCTTTTCTAAATTCAGCCAGAACTCTAAAGCTACATTGTGCAGCTTTGTATGAGCATGCTAAAATGCCCTGCCTAGAGCCAAACCTTGTTCTCGCTACTTCTATGTCTCCTTGAGAAAACAGTCCCTTTTCTTGCAATTTTAAAAATATTGTTCCTGTTTACTTAAAAAAAAAAAGAATCCAGAATACCACTGCCCTTCCCCCCTTCCAGTTTCCCCCATCCCCCAGATGCTCTATTTGTCACACTCAGCAACACTCTGCTTGGAACCTGCATTATTATGGCTTGCTTCTGGGAAATTAACCAAAATGTGTGCAGAGGGGATATGTCCTTTCCTCATTTCTCTTCATCATGGTCCCAGATCATTTGTCATGTGAGTGAGTTAGGAAGTGAGTTTGGATTCATTACCCATCCCAGGCACTCCCCCGGCACTGTAGACGTGCCCTAAATGATTCTGACTTTGCCAATGATACAGCTTTGGTGGGCAGCAAGCAGATGTACAGGCAGCAGCAGAGAGGACAGCTTCCCATCATCAGCCATCATGTGGTTGTAGGCTCACTGTCCCTCCTGAAACCCCACAAGTCAGTCCTAAGAGATGACTAAGAGAAAGGAGGATAGGCAGGGGGTGAAGGGATAGCTTTGGGCAGCTCCATGTGGACAAGCTGAGGTTTCTGCCTTACTTTGAGAGGACCTGCATGGTAAACCAAATGGACTACTAGACTCCTTCGAACCAGAACATGTAAGGCTCTAAGTCTATTTCTGCTTGACCTTGGACAAGTCAATTAACATAATAATAATTATTCTTACAGCTAGCATTCATACAGTGCCCAGTGTGTACCAGGTCCTGGGCTAAGCACGTTACACATGTTATCTCATCTGATCCTCACAACCTGGGAATTAGGTACTATATATTATGATCCCCATTTTCTAGAGGAGGAAACTAAGGCAGACAGAGGTTAAGTAGCTTGCATAAGGTCCCATAACTAGTAAACAGCTGGTGTTGAGTTTGAAGTCGGGGATACATTCTGGTTCAGAAGTTCTCTATCCTAGTGAATATCTGACTAATATCTGACCCCACATGGCTCTGTCTAGGGACCAGTTACATCATATATGGCTTCCAGTTCAGTGGAATTTGCAGTTTAAGAAATGATGAGGAAAGCCCTTTAGAGTGTATAAAGAATTTAGCATACATATGTATCTACTGATATGATCAATGGTGAGTAAGGCCAATGGGTGAAAATTCAGCTGAATTATTTGGGAATTTGTAATACTTGATAAATAGCTGCTACATTGGACAGCAGAATCACGATATGGGTTACATCTATTCAAATGAAATTTAATAGGAATAAAAGTAAAGTCCTCTGCTTAGATTCAAAAGATCAATGTAACAATATTTGACTAGAGAATAATAATTCATATGAAAAAGACCTGGGATCTTTAGTTTAACGTAGGCTGATATGAGTTAACAATGCTAATATAACCGACAAAAAAGATAATGTGAATTTATGCCATGTTAGTGGCTTAAATGTTTAGGATAAAGGAGATGGGACATTCCCACTGTATATCATTCTGGTTAGACCAGTTCTTAATGGCAGTTTTATGTTAATCCTAACCCAGACATGCCAGTCCATCCTATGCCACTCTTGCCTGTCTGCCCACCAGTTCATCAAATGGTGTCAGTGCCATGTTCTAGCAAGACTTCATCATTTTCCCTTGATATATGGTGAAGGTACCAGTGGGGCAGATAGACTGTCCAACAGTTATTAGAGGAAACTAAATGACATGATAAGATTAGATTGCTGGACCCGGAATCAGGAAGACCTAAGTTCAAACCCAGCCTCAGACACTAACTTTGTGACCCTGGGAGAGTCATTTAACCTCTGTGTGCTTCATTCTCCTCATCTATAAAATGGACGTAATAATAGAACTTTCTTGTGTGACCCTGAGCAGTTCACTTCCCTTCCCTTCTATCTACCTCATTTTCCTCATCTTTAAAATGGGAATACGAGTAGTACCTACCTCCCTGGGTTGTTGAAGTTCAAATGGTGCTTCACAAACTTGAAAGCACTGTATACATGCTAGTTAAGATTACTGTTGTTATCATCCCTTGCACTTACAATGTATCTTCTTCACGATTCTTTGTTTGTTATGCATTGTAGCCAGCTCAGTGTGCTTTTACATTGACTCCTCAGTGTGATAACTCCTTTTTTAACTCTTCAGAGGCCATGACTCATGGTCAGCAATAATAAGGGGAGAGACTCCCTGACCATTAAAGCTATACAGAAGCAGAATTGGCTATAGAGAAGAAGGTGGGTGCCTCATCTCTGGAGGTGTCCAGGTGAACACTGAATACCAACTCATCTGAAAGGTTGGAGAGAAAATTCCTGGTTAGGTACAGGTTGGACTAGATAAACCTTAAGTTCCCTTCCAAATAAGAGATCCTTAGATTTAGGAGACTTTAACATACATCACCATCCAATGATAGATAGGATGTGTATCTTCATAAGCTATCGGCATCAGTTATAGCAGCAGGTTTGATATTTTTGAAGACTCTTAAATGTGCTATACCTGACATGTGAAAATCATACCCATGATTCCCCACAGAAATAGTCTTTCCTTGCACCTTCAGTAGGGAGGCACTGGGGTTGCCTTCCTGTCGTAAGAGGGTAAGGTCTAGAAATACCAGAAAAAAGAGGCTCAACCCCCAAATATACTGATTATAACTAAATCTGTGGCTCTTCGTGGGATCACAGATCCAGAAGTGAAAGGGACAATCAGAGACCATCTAATCCAACCCACTCATTTCATAGATGAAACTAAGCCCAAACAAATGAAAGGACTTGCTTGGACATGTCACTCCAATAGTAAGTGGCAGAACCTTGGATCAGACTCAGGTTCTGGAATGACACGACTTTTGCCCTTTCCTTAGAACTTCACTGACTTCAGCATTAAAATGTCTGTTAGGAAGGTGGGAAAAGTTCCTCAGAAGATGAGAATATATTTTCTGTTGTCTTGAATGCATATGGTTTTCATTTTTATAAAAATGTAATAATTTATGAATTGGCCAGAGAAAATGCTCAAGAAACAAAATCCTGAAATTGGTCAGCCTCAATCAGATTTAGTTAGGAGAGTATGAAGTGGAAAGAGGCCCTAACCCTGTGTGTGTGTGTGTGTGTGTGTGTGTGTGTGTGTGTGTGTGTAAAATATTCACATATATTTAGACTCTTTCAAAGGTGCATTGTTGCTATGTTATCTCTTCTTCATTTACAGGAAGAATATCAATTCAGTCCCATTTATACAAATTTAAGGCACTAGTGTGGGGGGGGGAGAAAGAGAGAGAGAGAGAGAGAGAGAGAGAGAGAGAGAGAGAGAGAGAGAGAGAGAGAAAAGGAGGAGGAGGAAGGAGGGGGAGAGAGAAAAAATCTCAGGTTGCTAGGCGACAACAGCAGTGATAATTCATGGTAATATTGTTTTTAGAAATAATCATTTTTATACATTTTAATGACTATGAACATGTTTAAAAAACTGTATTTGGAAAACTACAGAGAAAGACCAAATCCCGTCCCCCTTTCTTTTTTTTTTTTTTGAGATTCTGGCTTTTCTTTCCCTTTTTACCTCCCAGGCTGCCCTCATGCTTGTGCTACAGGAATACTACCTCCATTCAAGCTACCAGGGGTATCCTTGCATTAAATCATGGCTTTCCACAGCTACTTATTTTTAAAAGTTTAGGAAATAGCAAGTGGTCAGTTACCTGTGTAAAGTTCATCAGCAGACATGCAGCTCAGCTAGAAGTGAGGCCGTATCCTAGCCATAATGGCAGGACCCCAGAGCCCAGAGATTCCATAGCCATTCTGTGACTGACTTCTTGGATGAGTCTGAATATATTGCTCCAGATATCCTCAAGAGAATTGATTCCTGCTGTCTTCAGTCCCTATCAGCTTGTCTTCCATCTCAAAATTAGGAAGCTACTTAAAGGGAATCATAACATTATCCTTCTCATGTTCTCCATGGTGCTGGCCCAGCCAGCCTACCCTAGGTGGAAAAACAAACAAACAAACATGAGGAGAGCAAAATGTATCTGTCACTTGCCCATTTTCTCTTATAATCTCTTTCTTCCCTGGGCATCCAATACTCTAATGCTGACTTTCCAGAGACATCCTTGCCTCCATTTTCTATGCCCAAAGCCCAGACATTAAGATATAAGACCTTAGAGACCATCTAGTCAAAATGCCTCATGATACAAATGAGAAAACAGAGGCCCCAACAGCGTAAGTTGTTTGCCCAAGGTCACACTACCACCAAGAAGGAGAATTTAGATTCAAATCCAACTCTAATGAACCAAGATATACTGATCTTCCTCTAACCCACTGACTTTTCTTAATCCATTTCAAAAGCTTCACAAACTTTAAGGTACTATGTATTGCAAATATATGTTATAATGTTCCTATTTTTGATTGATCCTGTGATAGGAAGCTAAGTGGTATAGTTGAGACTTGGAATAAGGAAAACCTGAATTTGAATGCTTCTTTTGACACTAGATATGTGACCCTGGGCAAGTCATTTAAACTCCCTTAGCCTCAGTTTCCTCATTTGTAAAATGGGGATAATAAGTTGCTTTGATAAAGGGAGTTTCCTCATTTGAATACTCATTATAGTAGTGAAACCATATGTTCAATCTCTAGTGACCATAGATTTAGAACTAGAAACAAACTTAGAGCTCCTCTAGTTTAACTCCCTTCTTTTCAAGAGAGGAGACCTGAGGTCCAAAGAGGTTAAGTGACTTGGCTCAGATAAAGTGGCAGATTTGAAATTCAAATCCAGGTCTCTTACTCTTTCTACTGCACCATACTTCTTATCTATGTATTGACATGACTGCATGGTTAACATGGTCATTCCCATATGTACTATAGATTTAAATCTGAGTGATACATATTAGAAACACATACATTCTAAGGGCACTTGCATTTTAGACCAGCCCAGGAACTGCCTGGGGTTTGCACATTTCTCTATTAGAATCACTGATGTGCAGAATGTTTCAGAGTCTTCATGAGGAAGATGTCCCATCATGCCTCACCTTTGTAGTTAATTAAATTGTTAATTCCCAATAAATCCAACTGGGAGACAAACACCTGGATAATATTTGTTGCAAGAAGCAGCTCAGTGTGACTACAAAAAGATTTCATAGAGGAGGTGGTGTGAATTAGGTCTTGAAAGATGGGCATAATATGGATTGGCCAAGAGGATGGGTAGGGGGAAGAGCAATGAACAATGCAATGATTCAGCCAGGAATTACCATGGGATCTTGGGACTTGTTTATGAGATGATTAGAATGAGAAGACTCCTGTTGGGGAGGAGCAACGGATAAGTTTTGGGAGCCCAAGGTAGACCAGATGATGGAGGATCTCTAATGTGAGGCTAAGGTATTTAGGCTTGATCTAACAAACAATAGGGAATCATTGTAGACTTCTTAGTAGAGTAGTATCTCATCTTTCCCACCTCTGTCCATTTTTGTTACCTTTGAAATAACCTCAGCCTTCCCCCACCACTCCCCAATCTCTGCACGTTGAAGTCAAGTATCATCATCTCCTCCATGAAGTTCAGGATGATTGGGACTTCTCTATCAGAAGTAATCACTCCCTCTGACCTCTCATAGCATCTTATATCTCTCTTTTAATATTAATTGTACATTCTATGATGGATCCTTGTATTAAAGTTACTTGTAGACATGTGTTTATTTCTGCTGCTAAACTGTAAACTATTGATGGTAGGGACTCTCTTGCTTGTCATTTTTATGCCCCCAGTGCTTTGCACTGCACCCAAAAAATCAGGAGGCATTTAACAAAATTTTGTTCAGGGAAAAGCAAAGAGGGAAGAAAGGGAAGGGAAGGGAAGGGAAGGGAAGGAGGGGAAGATGGGTGAAAAGAGAAGGAGGAAGGAAGGAAAGAAGGAAGCTCAATTGAGAACAAGGGACAGCTAATGAATTTAAGTAGGTTCTTGATGAGCACAGACTTAAGCCTAGAATGAAATGTTAAATCTTAGATGATGAAATTTGGTGGAGATGAAAATAATAGTAAACAGAGTCACAGTAGACAAAAAAAAAAACCTGACCCAATTTTGGACTGAGTCAAAAAGACCAATAATATCTAGGATGAGGGAACTGATCATCTCAGTGTGCTTTGGTCGGGACAAACCATATCTGTAATATTCTCTTCATTTCTGGGTGCAACATTTTAGAAAGCACATTGACAAACTGGACGGTTCCCAGGCTAGTGAAGAACCTTCAACTCCTATTATCTATGGTTTTTTAATGGACTTGAAAATGCTTAGCCTGAAAAAGGAAAGACTTAAGGGGACATGATAGATCCATGTTCAAGTTATGTGGAAGAGTGATTAGTTGTGCTCTCTTTGACCCCAAAAGATGGACTGGAAACAGTGGAGGAAGATGTGGAAGACTTGATTTCAGTTTAATGTAAGAGAAAATTTACTAACAGTTAGTGCTGGCCAAAAGTGGAAGGGGCTGTTTTGGAAGGAAGTGAATTCCCTGTTAACTTGATGTTTTCAAATGGAATGTAGGTGACCCCTGTTAAGGGATAATGAAAACTAGGTTCCTGTTCAGATGTAGGTTTCACTAAGTGATCTCTGTGGGCCCTTCCACCTCTGAGATTCTCCAATCTGTATCCTATACTTGGGTTAAAAAACATTGTATAGGAAATATATAAGAGGAGATATGGCTAGATAATTGTTCATAATTAAGCAAAAAAAAACCTTAAGATATGAGTAACATATCAGCTCAACATGACTCAAAGTATGACATGGCAACCAAAGAAGGTAAGATGATGCTAGGTGACGTATCCCAAATAAAGGAAGCGATAACCCTTCTAGGTGCCTGAGGCCAGACTGACTCACCCCCTACCCTAGGCAGGATGGTGGTAACAAAAATACTATACTGAAGGTCAAGACACTTCAGTTCCAATCTCAGTCCTACCCCTAACTAATTTGGTGACTCTCCAGCCCATAATTTCTTTGTGGGGCCTAGCTAATGGTTTTTTGAGTTGTTTTTATTTGGGGGGGGGGGTAGCAGAGTGGGAATTGTTATAGAACTCATTGAAAGCCTAGTGAGTATTTCTCAGAATAGTGTTGTTAGAAGAAAAAAAATGTAAAAATCTGTAGGGTTATAAAGGAAACCAATTATATTAAAATCGTTATATATTTTTAAAACCAAGTTTATTCACCTAAGGTTGTATGAATCCAGGGATTTAATCCTGGATTAGAAGATCTTTAGTTCCTAATAGCACTAGTATTCCTTGTTTGTCGATACCCACTTTCTATCTGGCTTCTCTAAATATTGTGAAGATCAGTTGAACTGGATGAGATGGTAAAATGTTGAAGAAGGGAATATGCCGCATAGACTCAGTGCACTGTTGTTGTCCCTTTACTAACTGTTATTACATCCCTATGATGCCTTAAGATTTGCAAAACACTTCACACTATTTTATCTTATTTGATCCTAGGACAACCCTGTGAGGTAGGTGCTATTATCATTTCTATTTTACAGATAAGAAAACTGAAGCAATTGAACAGTGAGGTGATCCGATCAGGGTCCTGGCCACACAGTTGGTAGTATCTGAAGGGAGATGTAAACCCAGGTCTTTCTGGCTCAACCTCCAACATTTTATCTACAATGCCATGTATCGTCTTCATTATTACTGCAAAATCCACTTTCAGTCATAGAGGGATGGCTTAAACTGCAGTGAGAAGTAGTCAAGAGTCCTGATTTTCCTGTACGAGTGTGGATACTTCATTTATTTAGCATCATTGAAGAGTGACCCAGTCTACCTGAGTGAAAACTGAAGTTTGTCTCTTTAAGCATCAATGCGGGGAGGGGATTAGCTCTCATTCTGAATAGAAGTATTTCTGATACATATACTTTTATATCTATATATGTGTGTGGAATATGTGCACCTATGTATATACTGTGTATCTACATATATATTGTATATATTCACGTTATATGAATATGTGTATATATATATACACTTTGAGAGAGAGAGAAGAGAGAGACAGAGACAGAGAATATTTCTCCATCTTGTCAAACAGAATATAGTGAACAGAGTGTAAGCCTTTCTTAACGACTCAGGGACGTTATAATGGACACCAGTTATCATGTGCTCATAGCTCTGTGGTAGTAGTAGAAGAGCATATGTCTGAGAACAGGAGGACCTAGGTCCAAATACTCCAGTAATCGCATATTCAGGAGCGTGATTGGGACATTTTGCCTCAGTTTCCTTATCTGTTAAGAGCTATGTTAGTTCATCTCTAAGGATCCTTTCAGCTCTAAATCCTACAATCTCTTGCTCTTCTCTGTGCATGATGTCACATAGAAACTAGGATGTGTTATACTACACCCTCTACTCTTTCTCTGCCCTCTCTCATCTCTATTTCTTTCACTCTTGCATCTCTTCAAGACCCAGTTTAGATGCCACCTCCTTTGGAAGCCTTCCTCCACTCACCCAGCTAAAAACGCTCTCTCTCTCCTCATTTTTCTCCTAGTACTTTGTCAGGACCTCTCCTTTGCCCCATCACATTTTGCCTTGTGTCAGACTTATTTTTGTCACATCAGTCCTTGAATTTGTGTCATTGTGTTCTAGCCACTAACTTGCCCATTTTATGAAGATGACAAAATTTCAAACTCTCCATCCTGTGAAACTTGCAAAAGAAAAAGATTGCATAATATTTCTTGCAAAAGAACTCTGATAAGTCCTTGGAACAAGTTCACATGTTCTATCAAGAGGAAGATTTGTAGAACCCTATGAAACAGCCTCTTACTGTGGACACTCACATATGGTCATGCTGTTTTACTTGGCTTGTCCCTTGCATAAAAGTGCAGTAGGTTTCTGGTACCACAGAGAGAGAGGGAGTTGAGAACTGGGCATGTGACTGATGAAAATATGCCAGCTTCAGAGCATTTGTGAAATTCAGCATGCTGTTGAGACAGAGTTTAGATCATTGTGTTCATTATGGTAATTTCTCTTAGGTGCATGGAGGTGATTAGAAGTGAATAGATTTCTGTCAGAATCGAAGAGGTGCTCACTGAGTCTGTCTCTTGAAATTTTTACCAAGAGCAGGAGAGGTGTATATGGCGGGAGGCAAGAGGTGAAGACAACTGCCGAGCTGTCAGGGCTGGAGATAATGAGCTTCCATGAACATCTGGCTAATAATAGAAGCTTTGGGGATTTTCCATCGTTGGCAGGTTAAGATAGTAAATCTATCAGCTGAAATTTATGGAGAGTTTCTTCAGACTGGGATCCCAAGGAGGGGGTATGCAGATGTATACCTCTGGTTTCTAAGAGAAAGAAAGACCTGCCGGTTATCTAGTGCAGAGAGAGCCTGGATCCGAGACCTAACATCTGTTCTTCCATTGGTTAACTCTGGGTGAACTTACTGCAATCATTAAATCTGCCTATTATGCCTCAGATTCTCTAGAAATTAAAAGGCAATAATATCTATCCCCTTTGAAAGTAAGGTCAAGGATTCACTTCCGTCCTTTTTTGCTCAAGTTAATCAGATCATAGCATTATGGATCTAAGTCAAGTCAAGAACATTTATTATTTCATTAGACCGTGAGACCCTTGAGAACAGGACTATTTTAGGCCTTTCTTTGTATCCTTAGTACTTAGCTCAAGTGCCTGGCACTTAGTAAGCAATTAATAAATGTTTATTGACTATTATTTATTCAGTGCCTACTTTGTGCCAGGCATGGTACTAAGCATTGGGGATACTTTTAAAAAGGTAAAAAATAGGCCCTGTTATCAAGGAGCTCACAGTCTATTGGGAGAGACAACCTGTAAATAATTATGTATGAAAAGATGTATACAGGATGTGTTGGAGATAATCATAGAGGGAAGGCCTTAGCACTAGGTCTAGAGCATGCAGGGTCCTCACAGGCCCTCTTGTTCAACCCTTCTCCCATTTTGCTGATGAAGAAATAGAGGCCAAAGAGGTTGACTGCCTTGCCCACAGTCACCCAGATACAAGCTTTCAGAGACAGGATTTCAAGCCCCAATTCGTTTATGTGTAAAATCCCTGTGAATGCCCAAACAAGCCTCAATCAGGTTAGAGTTGAGCAGTCACAGAGCTCTGTGGGTTCACAGGGGCATCTCCGGCTCTGGCTCAGGTCCTCTGACTCCCAAGTCAATGTACTTTCCACGTAGCATTCCTTGGTGTATTATAACCCATTATAATCTGGTTATAACTATACTGGTGATTTTCGGTCTTAGCTCAGGCAAATCTATTCTGAATACTTCTCTGCCTAACATAAAGTTGCATGCTGTTTTCCAAATATACTAAAATAGTGAGTTCTTAAGCCATTAACACCACTCATGCACTCATTTATTCAACAAGGATCTGAGCATCTGACATGTGCAAAGCACTGTACTGGACAGACAGTAGGGTAGTGGGGTTGGGCTAGGATCAATGAAATAGAAGATAAAGACCTTATTCTTGAGGCCCAAACCAAATGCATCAAAAACAAACATGAGATGCACAAATTCAGGGATGTCTCCACTGCAAATGTTCATATGTACTATCTGTGTCTGACCTGTGACAGTGCCTTCTGAGCCTGTATGGATCTGATCTGTCCCAGGTAGACACATTGTACCTTCATTCTGACATAGTGATATCATTTGGTTCTCTTTAAGCATAACAGACAACAGTCCCCAACACATATACGTACCCATAAGTCTCTAAGAATAAAATAGGAGCAAGTATGCAAAAACACTTGAATTTGCCCGTGCCAAGGGGCCAAGAAGCTCCAAGGTAGATCTGATTTAGTTCAAGGAAGATTTCCTAGTCTAAGTGACTTCTGATCTGGGTCTTGAAGTCTGGGTTTGAGGAGATAGCAGTTGCTAGACTCAATTCTGCCTTTTTTTTTCTATCTCGCTCATGCTCTAGTTTCACCGTGTTACCCTTTCCAAACTCTCTAAGGCAACTCCATCAAGGACCACAATTGTGCAGACCTCATTGGACACAAATCATGATAAACTGCTAAGCTGAGTGTGAGACTCAGAGCCCGTGGCTTAGTGTCATCCTTAATGATAACTAATCATTGTACCTGAAAGAGAAGTGTTTGCATCAGAGGGAAGCAGCAGTAGGAGGAGGGCCCAGGGTTGGTCTGGGGCCAGTGCACATAGAGCCAGAGATGCCCCTGTGAGCACACAGTGCCCTGTGATTGCTCAACTATAACTTGATTGGGCCTCAATTAGGCATTAGTAGGGATTTTGCATACAAATGAGTTGGGGCTTAATTCATTAGAAAATTGTCTTGAGCATTTAATAGAGCTTCAATCAGAGTATCCAACCATAAATTCTCACCTGTTTCACAACTGGTTCAGGCTCAATTGAGCATTAATAGATTTTTTTGTCCATGCAAATGAGGTGATAATTCATTTCATGTGTAATTGAACAATTTTCAAATAGTTGTGTTCATGGAGTGGTTAGATGCTGTTAAGTTGAACCAAATTGTCTAATGTACACAGTAATTTTTAACTAAAGCTTAGTTAAATTTATTTTTGATGACAGTAACTGCAGCAGTTTCATTAAGAATGGAAAGACACTAAAATCCATTAATGCAACTCAATTCCTTTGTGTGTAAAGAATAGGGACTTCAGCAGGTAATCAAGGGAAACATGACTTTGAGTTGGGTCAAGAAAGAATAGGAAATTTAATCTATGAGAGCAGGGACCATCATTTCTATTTTCTCATTGTTATAGTTCCCTTTAGACCTCCATCCTCCACCCTCCACTACTTAAAAACTTAGTTTGTTTTTTTTAGGCTAGATACTCCATGGGAAGTATCCTCAACTTCTTGGGGAAACTATCAATGGGAGGTCTTCTTTCTGACCTCACTACCCTCTCTCACTCTTTCTCCAGAATGTATAGGCCTTTCCCACATGCTCTCCTTCCTTTTTTCCAGCAGAGCAGGTCTCTACTTTTCTTCAAAGTATTGATCATCAGCCTTCTACAGGAGTGAGCTTCACCTAGGTCCAGCCACCTAAGTAACCCAGGACCCCCTTGCTGCCCTAAGCAAAAATTTTTAATATATGTATCCTCTTTTATTTCATGGTGCCTTTTTTTTTAAAGCATGTGACTTGGTAGAGCTATAGGTCCTTTTTCAAAGGTCCTCTTTCCTTCAACAAGGAGTCTTTCGTGTATCTTTGTGTACATGTAAGATTCCTTGACAAATATAATCACACAAATCAAGCATAAATCAGGAAGATGCTCATGAAGTCATGGATGATATCCTGGGTAACCTACATAGTCTTCAAATGGAGTAGAGAATACTCTTTGATGGTTACGTCCTCCATATACTCCTATTTTTATCACTGTATTGATTTTTATCAGTGCCCCTAGGAACCTAAGACTATAAGTTATAGACAGGTTACTGATCTACTTTGGTCAAGGGAATTACCACTCCCAAATTTCCCTACTTAGATGAAATGAGGCCTGGGCATACAGAAGAAGGAGGAGTAAAAGGAGGGAGGAGTAGGGGAAAGAAAAGAAAAAGAAAGAAAGGAAAATCATGATTATATCATTTTCAAAACCTATAGGGGTTTCTGAAGAAGTCATGACTGTTCAAAAGAGATCCGCCTAAGAATCTATACAAGAAAAACCAAGTGGTTAAAAAAATGACAATTGTTCAGACGAGTGGTTTCAAACTCATATAGGTACAGACCACTCCTAATCCATAGATAAGTATCCCTGCAGACTGCATATTGACTTAGTTTCAAAATGTAATGTTATCTGTATCTATTGAATTTTTATTTATTTTGTTAAATATTTTCCAATTATATTTTAATCTGGTTCTGTGTTGCTGGCCAGGCAGAGTATTTGACGCTTCTAGTGAGAGTATATAGCATGCAGCTAAATGACCAGTTGCTGAGAAAGAGAGGAAGCTGGTTTGGGTGGGGGGGGGGGAATTTTGTAATGCTTTCAACAGTCTCAATCTGCATCAGAGACAAAAGTGTATCTGTATACTGTTAATCGTCTCCTAGTATGGGGGATGCTCTCAGGTGAAGAGAATCAGAATTATAAATGATTCCAAAAGCAATGGAGATATGCAAATCTGATTTTTGTTTTTGAATCTCCAATGCCTTGACATAGTTGATGATTAATAAATGTTTGTTGGGGTAGCCAGGTGGAACTGTATATAGAGGGTCCGGCCAAGAATCAGGAACACAAGTTAAATAAATCCCTCCTCAGACCACTTACTAACTGTATGACCAAGTCAAGTCACTCAATCCTATTTGCCTCCATTTCCTCATCTGTAAAATGAGTTGGAGAAGGAAATGGCAAAACATTCCAGTATTTCTGCCAAGAAGACCCCAAATAGGGTCATGAAGCATCAGACATGACTAAAAAAATGATTGAACAACAAAGATATGTGTTGACTTGGATTGGATCGGGTGGTAGATGTTAATAATTAATAATGAATTAACATTAACAATGTAAGAGCTTAATAAATGCTTATGGACTGACTTAAGCTTTTAAAAATATGATTCTGTGAAAAGTTCTATAGGCACTGGCAGATTACTATACAGGTCCTGCTCCAGTCCAATCCCCTTTGATACCCAGAGAACTAAAGCCAACATGTCCACTGTCACACACACGCAAAGTACCTGAGATTCAAACCCTAATCTTTTTTGTCTTTTAATATCAAACTATTTTAAGGCATGCCAGTTATGTACAGTATAATGATGTTGATGTCCCCTGACTGCATTAATTAGGTGTGCAGCACAAATCCTAGTATTGGGTTGCCCATCTAGCATCCTCCCACATAGACTATGTTGCCTTTGTATCATACTATTCAGTTTTCAGAGCACATTCTTATCAAGTGTTTGATCCTTATGGCAATTTTATGAGATAAGTGGGGCAGATATAATACCCATTTTATAGGACAGGAAACTGAGGCACAGAGAGACCCAGTGACTGGCGCCAAGGCTAGATAGTTTGCAAGGGAATGGAGTCAGAACTAGAGCCAAGTCTTCCATCTTCTTAACCCAATTAACAGTAGTCATCAGTAGTCATGTACTGCCAAGGCCAAGGATTTTTAATGGTCTGCTTCAGGAGGTAAGGGGCCCTAGGATGGCTGATAGTGAGTCAGGAATGTGGAAGGGAAACAGCCAGAAACCAAATGTATGGCCCTCATCAAAGATCAAGAGGATGAATGCCAAGGATGCTAAAGCCGAATCAAAGGGTCTAGAGAGGCAGCCAAAGAAAGATGTGGAGAGGATGAGAAAAAGAATAAAGTGCGACCAGAATTAGACACTGGGAAGGCAGCTGAAGCCCACTGCCACTCCTCCTCCTGTCTCTGCCCACAGGATTGCTAGCATGTGGTGCACATTCGGTCAAGACTGTGGCCAGAGTGCCTGCTCTGCATCTTGACAGACCCTCCAGCAATACCCCCAGAGTGACTGTCTTTACAAGGAAGATCTTGGGAAACCATAATAAAGTGGTTGCATAAGTGATCTGTGAAATGTAGGAATCCTGTAAAAGCCACAGGAGTGGCTGATTTCTATGCCAGAAAAAAAAAACTTATAGTCTTTCTGTAGCATGATGATCTCTACCATCCCACCTCCTACTCCCACTTAGAATTTAGTATAAGTTAGATCTAAGATTTCATCCCAAAGGGTCAAACTCCTAGAAAAACCAGGGAGACCTCCTTATTATATTGACCTAAAATGTGCTGCTGGTTTCCTAAATAGGTATTGCCAGGGTTTTCAGAAGTGGGCAGGGTTCCAGGGACAGGACATGGGTAGCCCTTCATTTCGAAATCAGAAAATATTTAAAATTTATCTAAAAGACCCAAAGTCCTAATACTAAGGAAGAATGAATTGGTTAGGCTATAATGGATGAATAGTTTCTTCTGGTTATTAGAATAATTATTCTTTTGTAGAAGAAATTGGTGCTTGGTCCAAGTGAGTAAAGCTCTGTCCTGGAGGAAGACCTCAAGGGAGATGAAGAGTCTGACCAGGGACCCTCTGGAGCCCTTTCCCCACTCATTTCTAATTCAGTCTTTGCCTGCCCTAGAGAAATGGATAAATCCACAGCACAAAGCCATCCCTCCTGCAGTTAGCTTGCCAATCATTCTCTAAAACAGCCAACTCCCCTGCTTGCCTTCTTGCTTGAAGTGAATAATGCACTACTTCTTCCCTGCTGTTTGACAACTTCCTTTGGAAGGGGAGAATAGCCATCTTTAAAAGTCAAGCAGTTTGACCTTTCCAAAGGCCAAGGGGAAATGTTTTTCCTTGCCCCAAGCCATTCATTGGAGCCTGTAATTTTAAACCAAAAAGAACCCAGAGACTGTTACTGCGAAAGCCTTGTGGACAAAGTCAGGATTTGTCACTTACTGATGGCATTGCGTTGTCTTTCTGAAAGATGACCAAGTACCCAAGCATCTATTTAGAGCTCACCCAACAAACAATTTCATAGTCTGAGAATTGTGAATATTTCTTAAAGGCAGTGGAAAGGAGGAAAGCTAGATAGAACCCTCTAGAGCTTATGCGCATCTTTTGTTGTCAGAGATGGAAATATGTATACGTGAGATATATATGGGTATGTATTAGGGAGGTCTGTCTAGGACCTCCCAAAAGGGTTCAACTACTAGAAAAGCCAGATCTATAATGGGATGTCGTAGCCTAGACCCTTAGCAGACAATGGCATTGAAAGCTGCTGCTTTCCTAAAATGTCATTGCCAGCACTTTTAAAAGATGACATGGCTCCATGAATAATAAATAGTTTGTCCGTATTCTATGCCCCTGACTTCCAGAAATATGTATGCTGTGTACACTATGTGCCAAGAAAGGTAATTAGATCAGAAAGTGCCTACTGATCATTGTAGGATTGTAAGGGGAGGCCTCCAAGTCCAAACCCTCTACTTTCAAGATAAGGAAAGTGGGACACAGAGAGGTTAAATGATTTGCCCAGTCACACAGCTAGCTTCTGAGGCAGTATTTGAACCCAAGTCTTCCTGGCCTCAAGGCCAACATCCTGTTAAACCAGCACTTAGTGCTATGCTAAGTATTAGAGATACAAAGAAAGGCTGACTGTGAAGGAACTCACAGTTTAATGGGGGAGAAAACATGCAAACAACTATGTACCAAGAAGATATTTACAGAATAAAACTGCCTACTATTCCAGACAATTTCTGGATTAATGATACTTGAACAACCTAGGGTGGTTCCAAGGATCAGATGAGTTAACACACAAAATGTGCTTCATAATTATAAAAATGTGATGGAAATATAAAGGCTGGTGAGGGGGAGCCTTTCAATATTCCCTTCTGCCAATGGGTACAGAGCTTCATTTTGGGATAAAATATAGATTTTCCTTCCAATATAAAAGACACAGCCACTACTCGTGGTATTATCCATATATTACGTCCTGTTATTTCTAATGACAAGGAAGGCCTTTCCCAGATGTTTGAACCCATTTTAATAGATTCCTTTTATTACCAGGTAATTTTTATAACAGTTCATTTCTAAGCAGATTTGAATTTAATGAGTTAAATCACGTCACTCCCAACGTAGTCTATCCCCCTCATTTTATAGATCGCAGAAAAGGTAAAAGGCCCACGGCTACTTAGAGGGTCTCATGATAAGAATCCAAGTCTCCAGGGGCAGCAGCTCCCTGGGGCCCTGAGATGGAAGGTTACAACCTGGGGTCATGAAGACCTGTGTTCACCTGTGGCCTTACTAACTCCGTCATTTCACCAGTCTGCCTTAGCTTCCTCATTGGTAAAATGAAGATAGTAACACCTGCCTTCCAATGTTGGTGTGAGGATAAAATAACCTTCTATAGCACTTTATAATCTCTAAAGCATTACGTAAATGCTAGAGATTATGATTAGATTATGATGACTTTCAGACCAATGTTGTTTCCACTGGCAAGTAATCAATTAATGTTAATTAAATAGAATTTTAAACATGATTTGGTTCAGTGGAAAGAGCACAGGATTTGGAGTCAAAAGATCTGGTCCAAATCCCAGTTCTTCCACGTGCTACCTCGTGATCCTAAATAAGTGATTTTTCTGGGCCTCAGTTTCCTCATTTATAAAATACAATGGTTGAATTTGACTCCTTGCAAAGGCTCATCCAGCACAAAATATGCAATCCCATCCTCTAAATGGTGTCTCTCATCTGACCTCATGGCAATTCTCTTAACCCCATTGAACTGTTTATAATTTGTATTAAATGTAGTTGTATCCTTGTTTAGCTACCCCTACCATACTGTAGGCTCCTTCAGTCAAAGGCTTATAATGTACTTAACACCATGCACGAAAGATTATATTCAGTGGGTACAACATTAATCTTCATCAGAGAAATGAGTCAATGACAACTCCATATGGCCTACCTTATTGATGGAGAGGGAAGGGTGGCCACCTAGGGCAGTGGGAGAGAGATGGAATGAGGGAGGGAGGGATAGTCTATAATTCTATAAGGCTAACTTTATCAAGTTATCCAGGTCTCTTCTCTTTCTTTCAACCCTGGAAAGTTCCCTCTTAGTTTGAAACATTAGGATCCTATTTATTTACATGTGGTCTCCCTCTTTAGAATGGAGACCCTTGAAAACAGAATTGTTTTGTTTTGTTTTCTTTTGTTTTTTGCCTTTTTCTGTATGCCCAGTGCTTACTTAGCACAGTGCCTGGCACACAGTAGGTGTTTAATAAATGCTTATTATCTGACCATCTGATCCAACATACCTTCTGTCTCTCACCTACCTTATCTAAAAAACTTCCCCTGCGTCTAGGGGTCTCTCTATGGGTCTCAGCCTCACTAGGCTGATACCTTGGGAGACTCCCTCAGTCAGGTATCTGTTATCAAGTCCTGTTTCCTAAGCACCAGGTGTGTGCAGTCAGTTGAGTACTAGGTTTTTGTGTTGTTTCAGGTGGCTGGCAGTCAAATAAGGCTCAGTTACCAAACCATGACCTCTCTGTTTCAGTGCCCAGTTTTCACACCCACTGTGGCTTTTGGGTGCCAGACTCGACCCAGAAATTTCTGACATGAGGACTTAGCCACAAGCAGCTACAGTCAGGATACGAATCCCTGAAATAAGCTTAACTTATTTATTCACCATAAACTCTCTCCTCTCCAGCTTGAGAGTCGTTAATATCAGAGAAGACAGAGGCAAGTAACCTCATAAACCAAACTCTCTATCCAGGCCAGCCCCAGAATTGATGACTTTTTTTCCCCTCATAGATTCAGAGCTGGGAATCATTTAGTTCAACCCAGTCATTTTACAAATTAGGTGATAATGCTCAGAAAGGTTTAGTTTCTTGCCCAAGGTCACACAGGTAGAGTCAAGACTTAACCCTTGACTTCATTATTGTCCACAACTGCTAAGGCATACTCCAACATTGCCCTCTTCTCTCAAATGATCCTACATATCCCTGTAATGACTTTTCTGACACCTCCTGCTACTGTCAGAATGATTGAGAGACTCCATTATAACACACAAACTCTCATAATCAAAGGGTAGCTATGTGGTGCAGTGAATAGAGTGCCGGGCCTGGAATCAGGGAGACTCATTCTGGTGAGTTCAAATCCAGCTTCCGACACTTAATAACTGTGTGACCCTGGGCAAATCAATTAACCTTGTTTGCCTCAGTTTTCTCATGTATAAAATGAGCTGGAGAAGGAAATGGCAAATTACTCCTATATCTTTGCCAAGAAAAACCCAAATGGGGTCACGAAGAGTCAGGCATGACTGAAATGACTCAACAACAAATCACCATCAAGGGAGCTTTTTCCTCCATTGTTGGATGGGAGATTTCTTCTCCCTGAAGTTCCCTCTAGATATCTGTCTTCTGGTTTGACAGGTGGGTCTTTACTGGGCCCCTGTCCTCAACTCTCCTAATATCAAAACTTACCTATCCTGTCTCACACTCGCATTGTTGTCTTAGTTAACCATTCTGAGGAACTGATTACCATGTTATTATTGATTTAGATCTGAAAGAGTCCTTCCGGGCCATTTAGTACAACTCCCTCATTTTACAAATGAGGAAACTGAGGCCTAGCAGTTAAATTGTCCAACCAAAGCCTCTGATTCCAAATGCAGCATTCCCTCCACTATGCCATACCCACTTTCCCAAAGGCTATAGCACCTGGTCTTCATAGGCAGTCTCCTATCCAAGCACAGATGAGATCTGGCCTGGCTTAGCTTTTGAGACTTCTGAGATTCAAGATGCCTTTCAAAACCCTGCAAAAATCTCATTACATCCATGGTTGTTTGTGTGTAACCATGAGCAAAAGTGTCCACTTCCTCACTTACAATTTTGGTTAACAGTTTTTAAGTCCCAGATTGACTGCCAATATATGGGCTTTCCAGAGTGGAACAGACACAGTAAAAAGTTCAAGGGACATTTATTAACCAACTGAGGCAGCTTGTGACACAGCAGATAGAGTTCTGGGCCTGGAGTCAAGAAGACCCAAGTTCAAATCTACCCCCAGACATTCACTAGCTGTGTGACCCTGGGCAAGTCATTTAACCTTATTGCCTCAGTTTCCTCATCTGTAAAATGAACTGGAGAAGGAAATGGCAAACTGCTTCAGTAGTTGCCAGGAAAACCTCAAATGGAGTCCAAAAGAGTCAGACGTGACGGGAATGATTGAGCAACCTAAAGGAATGGGCTTATCTGTATTACTTCATATCTGTGTGACCTTGGGAAAATCACTTTAACCTCCAACCCTCAGTTTCCTCCTCTGTAAATTCCAAGGTTGGACTAGATCAGAGCTTCTTAAGCTTTTTCCACTTGCCACCCATTCAGTTCTTCTTAAACCCTATATGGCGTCTCCAACCAAAGTTTGAGAACTAGTTCATCCCGGGAGCCCATCTAGGCTTGGATCTGTGATCCTATAATCTTGCCTTGGTAGAGAAAGGTCATTTGAAATGTAATTTCAGTCCTATGAAATGTAATCAGAAAAAAAGCAGATCCTCAGGGACCCTAAGCCATGATGCTATGATTGGATGCTAGCTGACATTGGTGAGGTGTTTTACAGTGTGACCTAGTGCTTTCTTCACAGTGACTTCAGTGAAGTACACAGCACACATATTTTACAATTGAGAATGTTGAGTGCAGAGAGTCAAGTTGCCCTAGATCCCACAGAGACAGAACTGATTCTTGAACTCAGATCTCCTGACTCCCAGTCCTTTTCTTGCTTCCGCCTACTCTATGGGTAGAGTCTTTTACTTTTTGCTCCCTCTTCTAGTTATATTCAGGTTTAGCTCTTGGAATGATTTTTTGCTTTCCTGTTGCTTTTCGTCTCCCATTGTCTTGCAAGTCACAGGAGATGCCATAGTAATTAGAAACCAAGTCTTGCTCATGGAAAGTTTTCATCACATGGACACAGCTTCAGAAATTGCCTGGTTACAGTGGTTACACCTTAAACAAACTCGCTCCTTTTCAAAGGTATTTAACTATAACTAAATACACCAGCTCATTGAACCCAAATATCTTGCTGAGCTGACCCATTTTTTTTTCTTTTTTGCTGTTGCAACCAGAGTGCCCACAACCATGTCAACATAAATGGAACCTTGTAACCTAAATTCATCTTCCTGACTTCTTGGCACCATGCCTTATTTTGAAGCCATGTTAATTCCTCTTCAGATCATCCTGTTTGGGGAGAAATGCTGTATACGTCAAGTTTGACACAAAAAGCGGAGTGGCGTGGTACTAGAACTGGAGAGTCATCCTTTGATTTGGCAAGACCGAGGTTCAGATTCCGATTCTGTTAGCTGTGACCCTGGGCAGATCACTTAGCATCCTAGTGCCCCAGACATCTCCCTAAGACTCAGTTACCAACCATTTGCCAGCCTGCGTTGCTGAGGGGACGTTCCACATCGAGAAGTTCCCAGTACCAGGGAAATCACAATTTTGGAGCAAGAAGAAACAAAAAGAGTTCTGAGATACCTCTTCTCTGCTGTTGCTCTTGGCAAGTTACTCTTGCTTGGCCTGCAGAGACCAAGGAGACACACCTTGTCGTTTATGATTATTTGAGATCATGACACAGTCTGACTTTTATATACCCAAGAGAGAATCTGACCTTCTACGGAAGCTTTCTTTTTTCCTTAAAAAAAAAAGGCATCTGTGTTTATTTTATTCTCCCAGCAGCTTAATGTAAGCAATCAAATACTTTGGAAGCTACCCAGTAGGGCTCTTTTGATGGAGTAGACACCCATTAGACCTAGGTATTCATTAGAGGTGTTTGGGCCTGCCACCTACCTCCTCACACTTCTCTAGATAGTCTATTAAAACACTTGGGAGCTACACTGAGACTTTACAGAATAAATAGCAATGAAAAAATGAAAGGAGGAAAGATGTCTGCTTAAACAAGAACACATCCTGCCCTAATTTAGAAAAGTCATATCATTGCCCTGTCTTCAAGTAATTGACTCAGTTAAGATTGCAGAAGGATGACAGTGGTTAGATTCCTAATGAAAACTATAGTACTCACTAGAGCTAATGAGTGTCTATACATCATACTGAACCATTTTATCAATTTAGCAACAGAGCAGATATGAAAGTAGCATAACTATGTTTTATCTTTGTTTTCAGACAATATAAATATCAATAGAAAAACCTTAATGCTTTTTAATTCTTTCCCAAGAAATGTAGACATCCTTCACTGTGTTTCCCATTAAAATTTCATGGAATATTCCATAAGTCACTAAATGCATGCATCGTGGCCTCCCCAACATGGTCTCTTCTCCGAATCCCTGATTTGCACTAGTAATGGAAACCATTCTTAAATTTAATTTCTTTTTAATTCTTTCCAATTACTAAGTACTCTCCTTTGTGCCAAGAGACAATCCAGTTGGTACATTTTGTAAAAGCCTGTGGGATCAGATTTCTTAAAACCATGCACAGTACTCAAAAAGGCATTTTGACAAAGTTGCCCTCATCACCCTCCTTAAAGTTAGTTATACATGATTTCAAAAGAAGTTTATCCCCGAGCAGTCCTATAACACATGTGTTTAACAATAGTCTTTTAGCTTTCCCATCTGGTGACTGGTTAGTGGCCTAAAAGTAACAAGGACCATATTGGATAAATGTCCTTCTGCCTCCTCATCAGACTGCACAAGCCATCTTTGGTCACCCTTGATTGACAGTCTCAGCAAAGAGAGACTGAAGAATGAAGGCCTTTCGGACATAAATAGCTGAAGGCTTTAGTCTTAAGAGCAGCAATATTTTACCTACGGAAACACAAGATAGAAGGATATTTTCCAAGGTCATATACCTTTAGGACTTTGCAGTTCTGTGCACTTTCCCAAATCATTTTCCTGAAACAGAAGTGGTTTATGTTGTTTGAGAACTGAATTCTCCTGCTGTCATTTATTAATGCACTATATCAATCCCACTGAGATCATTCTAATAGCTATTGTCTACTCCAAACAAAAATCCATTTTTGGTCTCTCTGTTGCACTTATAAATCTTGGTGGGGGTAAGGAGGTGGTTCTGAGAGAGCAGATGCATTTTTTAAAAAATTCACAACATATTGTGTGTCACAGTCTGTGGTAGTTCTTTTAAATGGAAACCATCAAATTCACTTATCCATCCTTATTTGGATCTTGGGTCACACCTCCAAGTAGGTCAAAGAATCCCTAAGAGTGACAGCTACAAGAGATCTCAGAGGTCATCTAATCTAACCATCTCATCTTACAGGGAGTGAGACTAAGAACCCAAAAGCAGATAGGAGTTGTTCAAGATCTCCTGTCTTGAGAGGAGCAGTTGTATGAGTGGTATGAGTACCAACTTAGCAAGAACCAAACTAGAAAGGGCAATGGCCATTGAGCCACTCTTACTCAGACCTCCCTCACACAACGTTTCCAACTAGAATAAGATCCCCACAGTTCAACTCCATCTCATCCCAGCCTTTGCTTCTCTGCTCAAAATAATCCTATTTGCTATAGTTGATCTTGATTATGATCAAGTCAACACTTGGCTGGACAGAATAGTGAAAAGGTCATTTTCTTGGTAATGAGTGGAGAAGTTTGGGAGTTGTGCAATGCTCCATTTTAGCTTTTACCCGAACTCACCTGAGGTTGGCAGTCATGAAGGAAATAAGATAATGAGGCTACTGGTGGCATTTTGTAATTTTCAAAAATGTTATTGGTCAGATAGTAGTGGCTCATCATCAGTTGTGTTTACTTCAAGAAATCCTGATGATATCGTCTGTCCCATTTTCATTGGACAAAAGTAATATGAACATCATGGTTTCCACAGAGAGAACTCTCTATGTTCTAATAAGTGAGTTATAAAATAGATACATTAAGAGGGATTATTTGCTTCATAAAAGGATTTTAATTTACATTCTATAGATTGCTCACTCACCTACTTTAGAATTTTCCCTGTTTATTTGCATAGAGAAAAAAAGCAAAGCATCAATCTGGACATCCAATGGGCCAACCTAGGAACTCAGAAGGAAACAGCGTGGTACAGTAGAAGACTGCTAAACATAATATCAGAAGTCTCTTGGGGTTAAATCGCATTTTTGACCTTATATGACCATAGCCAAGTCACCCCTCTTAGCCTTACTTTTCTCATATATAAAATGGGTATAATAAAACCTCTTAGTTGTTGTGAAGAATAAATAAGATACATATATATTACATATAATATATATGTATGTATATGTATATATTCATATATATGGAGAGAGAGCACAAGAGTTGTAATGAATAAGATGTATATATATATATATATATATATATATGTTTGCATATATGTTCCTATATATATGGAGGGAGAAAGAGTAAACAAGAGTTGTAATGAATAAATAAGAGATATATATATATGTATAGGGAGGGAGGGGGAAAGGGAGGAAGGAAGAGAGAGACAGAGAGAAAACTTTACAAATCTTAAAACATTATCTAAAGGTGAGCCATTACTGTTCTTACTTATGTGACATTAATTAAGTCACTTTCAGGACTCAGTTTCCTTGTCTGTAAAATGAAGGGGTTGGACTAAGTAACTTCTAAAGTGATTTTTACGTCAACATCTTTGGTCCAATCCAATTCTATGGGCTTCAATTTCCTCATAAGTATAATGGGCAAGTTGGACTAGGTGATTTTTAAGGACCCTTCCCACTCTAAATTCTATAAGCCTATGAATTCCAAAGCTATTTTACTGTTGTATTAGGGTAATACTAATTATTAGCTTAGGTGGCTTAATGGATAGAGTGTTATCTGGAGTCAGGAAGACCTGAGTTCTTATGTGGACTCTGGCACTTACTAGCTGTGTGACTCTGGGCAAGTCACTTAACCTCTCTTTGCCTCAATCCCCTGGAGAAGGAAATGACATCTTTGCCAAGAAAACCCCATGGGCAGTTTGATCCATCAGGTCTTAAAGAGATGATCACAACCAAACAATAACCAATGAGCCTAATAATGAACCTCTACTGTGGGTCAAACCTTTGAACTCCCACATGGAAGATTATCCTACAACATAAGAAGTATCCCTTGATACTCATGTCTGATTAAGCTGAAAAAGATTAGACCTTCCTGACTTTTGTGTGCACAAGATCAGATCAGAGCCAAGTAAATGCAAATAAAAGAATTACTCTGGGCTTCAAATTTGCATTTTCTCCACTTATTTTATTTTGATAGAAGGAAAGCACAGAGTTGGTAAAATAGAACCCCGGAGACAGGAAACAGTCATAGTTGTAATCCAGTATAATCATCAGACGTACAACCCTTGCCTAATCCTATTTAACATGCTCTCAGTCTTCCTGGAGGTGCCATGATTGAACAGTCTGAGGCACCACCTGGTATTCAGCACTGGGAAATGAATGCCCCCTAATTCATTCACTCCCCAGTGTCATCAGGGGCCATTCAGGGTCATCTCAGGTTGTCTGCGGAAGGACAGGTCTCTAAAACCTTTGAGAGACATCTCTGTTTTTAAAAACATGTTATTCTGAGAGGCAGGATGGTCTAAGAAACATTGCTGGACTTCTAGTTTCAAATACTTCCTCAAACACTTACTAACTGTATGACTTTATCAAGTCACTTAGACTGTCTGGGCCTCAGTTCTGTCATCTATAAATTGGAGGTAATAGTTATAGCAAGTGTCTTATAGAATTGTTACAAGAACCAAATGGAATAATGGGTGTGATTTGTTGTTGCTTGTATTTTGTCTGACTCTTCATGACCTCATTTGGGGTTTTCTTGGCAGAAATACTGGAGTGGTTTGCCATTTCCTTTTCCAGCTCATTTTACAGATGAGGAAACTGAGGCAAGCAAGGGGAAGTGACTTGCCAAGTATGTGAGGCCAGATTTGAACTTGTGAAGATGAGTATTCCCGACCCCAGTCCCAGCACTCTATCTGCTCTGCCACCTAATGCTATTCAAACATTAAAGTGGTATACAAGTGTGGAATATTGCAGACTATTGTATTTTTAGTCTTTTTACTACCAAGCGCTTCATATCTCCACTCACATCTTTGATGAGGAATTGTGTAGAAGGCTTTGAGCAAGTGTTCTATCAAGTTCATTTGTCCAAAAGGCAGTCACAGAGATGAATGAGAAGGTTAGGGATGGTCTAAAAAGGGTGTAAGCATTATTCTGAAGGCACAAGCATTGACAGAGTCATTAATCTGCTCATCTATCAAAGGAGAACTAGATATTGTCCATGGTCTCTTTCAGCTGTAACATTGTACAAGTATGAGCAAAAGGAGAATTCTGCTAGAATGAAATAAAAAACTATTTTTCTTGGGATAGGATATCTCATGTGATAATATTCTTCCTTCTTTGAGGAGGGGGAGTTTTTATAAGGTTTCATTCAGAAAGACCGCATGAATCTATGGGTGACTTTATGACAGTATCACTCCTGAATCTCTCTCATGAACCCGTCTCCAAATATCCCTTCTGGTTTGCCACAGAGATTTTTAATATTGTGATTAATCCATGCCACAGAACCTGGGCTCATTCAAAGACACTGTTGAAATGCTGTATGTATGGACAGAAAAGCTCCCAAAGTAATGCCAGGAAATTCATTTCCACGCAGAAGATACATAGTGGTCTTAGTGTAAGATGACTGGGAGCCTTTCCTCTCTCCCAAGGCAAGCTGTCATAAGTCATTACTAGGTTTCTATTAAAAGTGACAGAGCCATAGAAATATTAATTGCAAGATACAGATAATTAACAGTAATGGAGTGGGCCAAATAGATATAGAAAGAAGAAAAGTTTCAGATAATGTGAAAAATGTATAATGGAGCATCAATATTCTAAATTTCTATAAAGATGTAGATAAACACAATTATTACTCCCTTCTTAGGTACTCCCAGTGGATTAAATGGGTAGCGTGTGCACACGTGTATGTTTAATGATCTTATACATACATACATGTATATGGAGATATAGAGAAATATATACCCATTATATCAGAGGATATTATGCTGAGAAAGTTGGGAATGACTTATAATTGAACCATAAACGGCCCCTTATGCCATCATTAAACTTCATTAGCATAGACAATTATTGGGAGTCTATTGATTCAGGGTAGATCCCAGCACCTGTTAATTTCTATCTGACTGCCAACTTACTTAAGATATTATCAGCCTGATGAAGTTCTGACTCTGGGTAAATCATACTAAGAAAAGGAGAAGAGCAACATCTTTAACCCATTTGAAAATGGATGCTGAATAACCTGTTTACCTACAGACCATAGTATTTTTCAGTTGAATAGATATTTTTTAGCACTTGTTATTTACTGAGCTCAGAGCTAAAGGCTGAGTGGGATAGGAAGAAAATAAGAGATGATTATGATAGACGTCTGCCCTCAAGGAACTTGCTAAGTGAGAAGATAAGATATTCCTGAAGTGCGATAGAGAATGATACAAAGCAATAGATAAAAGCAAAGTAATTTATATATTTATCTCATGTGAGCATTTTAACAACCCTGTGAGGTAGGTGCTAATTATAGTAATAAGTAGCATTTATATATACTATAATGTTTACAAAGCACTTTATATAGGTTAACTCCTGTGATTATTGTTTTACAGATGAGAAAACTGAGCTTACATGACTTACCCAGGATCACACAGTTAATAAGTGTCTGAGGCAGGATTCAAACTTGGGTCTTTCTAACTCTGTGTCCAGTGCTCTATGCATTGCAGTGCCTAGCTGCCACAAGGTAATAATTACTAAATCCTACAATAGGAAAGATAAGAAGAGAAAGCAAACAGTGTGGACTAGACTGGTTGAAGACAGATTGATGGAAAAGGTGGCACCGGAGTTGGTTTTTCATGAAAGGCGCAGGTGGAAAGAAGTAGGGAGAGCAGTGCAGACTAAGAGAAGGAGGAAGAGGAGGAAAACAAAAAGAAGGAGAAAGAAGAAGAAAAAAGGAGCAAGCAAAGAAGAAGGAAAAGGATAATTTCGGAGGGGGGAAGGAGATGAGGGAGAGAGAGAGGGAAAGGGAATGATTGATGGAAAACAGTGAGTAGACCAACTTACTGGAGAAGAGAGTTCAGGTTAGGAATTATGGAAAATTAGTTGAAATTCCCCCTAGCCTTCTCAAAGATCAAAAGATCCTCTGCAATTATAATAGAATAAGGAACAAAATAAAGATGAAATTTGATTGGAATAAATATAAATTCATGCCTAGGTTCAGAATATCAACTTAATGAATACCATATGGGTAGCTAGGTGGCACAGTGGGGATAGAATGCCAGATCTGGAGTTAGGAAGACCTGAGTTCAAATATGACCTCAGACAGCCATTTCTTCTCCAGTTCATTTTATAGATGAAGAAACTGAGGCAAATATGGTTAAGTGACTTGCCCAGGGTCACACAGCTAGTAAGCATCTGAGGTCAGATTTGAACTCATGAAGATGAGTCTTCTTGATTCCAGATGTCCACCGTGCCACCTACTTGAATTTAGGTCTTCCTGACTTCAGGTCTGATTTTTACTTTGCCACCTACCTGTGCAGAAGTAGAGTTATCTCAAGTGGAATAGGCTGCCCTGGAGGCAGTGGTAGTGATTTCCTTTTCACTGCTGGTCTTCAGGAGATATGAAATCATGGCCATTTGGATGAGTTTTAGGTGTGATTCTTGTTCAAGCACAGTTTTGACTACTCTGAGGTCCAATTCTGAGATTCTGTGTTTCTATGCCTTTGTTTTGGTGTTTTTATTGTTTTGTTTTGGGGTTTTCTTTTTGTTTTGGATCAAACTGCTTATTTCAGTGGCATAGAGAATTCCTGGTGAGAAAATATGCCGATTTAGAATTCTTTTACAACTCACACAGTTACCTAGAGCACTAAGAGGTAAATTGACTCATCCAAGATCACACAGCCAATATGTGTCATTAACAGGATTTGAGTGAAAGACTTTCTGACTCTAAGGACAACTCTCTGTCCATTAAGCCACACTGCCTCTCCAGATTCTGAGAGGCAAACTCTAAGTCCATAACATGAGGAATGCTATTTTTCAGTGTACTCCAGAGTACTATATAGTGACCATAAGGCAGCTAAAAACCTATGAGACAGGATGGGTACTTGCCCTGAAGAAAGCCTCACATCACACAAATGAGAGACTTCCATGTTTCTTCATGAAATGATATGATGGCTAACATAATATAACCTCTCCAGTGTTGGAGTTTGTGGTTTCCCAAAGGATTAACAATCAGGAGCCATTTGTGAAGTATTCTTTAGGCCATTGAGATGCCTGATGCCTTGTGCTATTCTGGCTGAAAACAGAATTTTGGTTGAGAATCTATATAGAAAAAAGGTAGAAGATCATGTTAGTCAATTCCTAAGTGTCAGCTATATACAGGCACTGTGTTAAAAGCACTGGAGATACCAAAAAAGACAAAAGACAGTCTGTGCTCTCAAGGAGATCACAGTCAAATGGTAGAAATGATCTGCAAACAAGCTCATAAATTGACAGAGTAAATTAGGGATATGAGTCCCTGATAAAATTTAGAGTTGAGTATGAGGACTAGAACATAAAATTTGGTATTGAAAACTTGGAAGCAGGAGATAACATCTCTCTGTCAAAGGAATAAATATGGGTTCATGACAAGAATGAGGAAAATGTACTAGTGACAGTCCAGGAATTATAGCCAGAACCAGGACTGATGGATGAGAATCCATTCTGTTTATCTCTATTTGTTTGTATCTTCTGCATATGTTTTGTGTAATTATTCTCTCCCTCAGTAAAATGTCAGCTCCTTGACAGTCTTTGTATTCCCAGTGAGTACTGCAGGGCCTGCCTGACATATAGTAGGAGCTTAATGAATACTTGTTTATTGCCTGATTGATTAATCCACACTAGAGTGTGGATGCTCCAGAGTGGGCATTATGATTCAGAAGAGTCCAGCTGAGAATGGTCAGGATAGTGCATGTTTCCCCCATTAGACTGTGGAATCCTTGTGAGCAGGGAATATTTTTTGCCTTTCTTCGTATCTCTAGCACTTAGCACAGTGCCTGGCACATAGTAGGTTTTTAATAAATACTTAACTTGACTCACATGTTGGAATATTGGGGCATTTACTTACTGCAGCAGTAAGAGCCTTGACTTTATTCCTTCTGTAATAAGGAGAGGTGATTAGTAGCCTAAATGGGTAGCCAAGGCAAGCCCAAAGAGATTGATATGGATCAACATAAAGGCCCATAACTCACAGGTGTCCCTATTATGATTTATCCTGTCATGCAGTTAGGCATTATGGCAACATGAACCACTTTAAAAGTTCATTCCTTGACATTGGCGAGAAAGCATTAATGTCCTTCAAAGTCTCTTTGGTTGCCATTCATTGAAGTCTCAAATCTTTCCTAAAATTCTCCCACCCCTTTTCTTTTAGCATCCCCTATATTAAAATATTTTTGATAATAACCTTCCTAAAGTTCTAGCTTGAGACACATTGTAGGGAGTTGAATGGACTTTTTTTGACCTTGGCAATCCCAACAGCAGAATCAGAAGACTTTTCCCATGTTTCTGAAGTGGTCAATCGAATCTTTTACATTTCAGATTCTTCCTTTTAGGGAGACTTCTTTAAAATTTAATTCAATTTCCATAAGCAAATAGAACATATAGAGCAGCGCTCATTAAATCAGACTTCAATTCTGAATTTGTGGCTCATGGAACTAGGTTACAGTAAGCTAAAGTTTTCTTCATATTTTGTTTTTCTGACCTCGGTCCTGAAGGAAGAGTTTGGTAAAGCCATTTCATGGTACAAACAAGATTGTAAAGGGGAATGAAAATTGATCGTGAAAGCAGAGGACCTGTATTCAGACAGATCCAGCCTCTGACATTTGATATTTGTATGACCTTGGGCAAGTCATTGTCTCCAAGTTCTGTGTCCTACCCACTACAAGATTCTAGATGACTGCTGAGACCCCTTTTAGTTCTAGTTCATTGATGCTATATTTAACTACCAATGAGAACTGCCTGTAAAGAATTTAGTCAGTACTTTGATAGATTCATGATCCCATGAGAGCTGATAATCTCTCTGATAGTGCCAGTTGGCTGGCTACTAATTCCAATTCATCCTGTTCAATCAGCTCCACATATATCATTGGTAAATTCTCCATGGAGGGCCTATTTGATACACTCAGGACTTTCCAATAGTTTTTAAAATATTTCTCTGGTATTCATTTCAGTGTAGTATCTAGGTGGCCCATTTGCTTTTCCTCCCTCTCATTACATAACTGGCTACCTTTTTTATCTATCAATCAATCAATAAACATTTATTAAGTGCCTACTATGTGTTAAGCACTGTGCTAAGTGCTGGAGATACAAAAAGAAGCAAAAGACATACTCTGCCCTTAAGGCGCTTATAATCCAATGGGGAAGACGACATGCAAGCAAATGTGTACAAAGCAAGCTGTTTATAGAATAGGATATTAACAAAAGGAAGGCACTAGAATTAAGAGAGGTTGGGGAAGTATTCTAGTAGAAGAGGAGATTTTAGTGGAGACTTAAAGAAAGTCAGGAATGTCAGGGAGAGCATTCCAGTCCTGGGCGACAGCCACAGAAAATGCCCTTAGGTGAGGGATGGAGTTCTTGTAGCAGAGCTTATGAACTACTACATAGCCATATCACCCCAACCTGTACTTGGACAACTGATTTTTTACCCAAGTGCAGGCATTTATATTTGTCCCTATTACATTTTACTTTGTTAGAACTGATCTAGCTTTCCTCTCCAATCTATGCCTTCCATATATTTGATGAGAGTGCCATCCTTGTTTTTGTCCGGGTCTCTGATCAAAAAACGTTTGAAGTTTTGTAGGTTACAGGTTCAAGGAAACCTATTTTAATGGCATGTGGTATGTTAATGAAGGAAAGGTTTGTGGGGCTTTCTGGAATCATACTCTGTTGGAGGCTAAGTGGTTACAAACCTTGGAGGAATACTTCCAAACTGAAGTTGCTGCCTCTGTTTGGTCAAGACTACATTAGGACCACAGGGCTATGAATCACAGTGTTTGCAGTCACTCATTGTGAACCCTGGTGACTGACATGCAAACTGAACACAAGGAGCTATTGTTTCTTCTAATATTTCATTATACAGCAGTGGGTCGCCCTCACTGGGGGCTCCTGAATGCCAAGTCTTCCCCATCAGAGCTGCCAATACTGAGCAGTGACCTTCCCAACCTCCTGCTGAGAAGACTTGCTTATGTCATTTGCAATTCCAAATGGGCTAATATCTGGAACTGAACAGCAGTCAATTTAATTTTAGGTACCACTCCGTTTGGAATTGCAATTAGGATAACTAGGGCTGTTCTCCAGTGCCGGAAATTGGGAAGGTCATACTGTAATAATATTGGCATCTTGATAGGGAAATGTAAACGAGAAGGGCTGCTACTATAGATCAAATGAACCTAACTCGAGTGAAGTAATTATGAGATCTTCAAGAAAAGGTCATGAATATTCATGAAACAATCATGAACATTTGATGTTAATTTCACTCAAGGAAAAATAACCCTGATGTGTTCCACTTAAGGCACATGTGAATTGTAACTCTTCGTACTGTAGGAGAGAATAGTTTACTGACTAGTTACTGATTTTGGACATCTTGAAATGGATGGTCTTGTAGTTATTTCATCCTCATCATGTTCAAAATGGAACTGATTTTTCTCCAAACTGCCCCTTTTCCTGACCTACAGCTTTCCTGTTACTGTGGAGAACATCAGCATCCTCCCAGTTTCCCAGGCCAATCTCAGTGTCATCCTTGACTCCTCATGAACACACACACTCCACATCTCCATCTTTTGCCAAGTCTTCTTTTAACTTTCATAGCATCTCTTGTCTATATGCCCCTTCTTCTCTCCACTTATTCAGTCACACTCACCTTGTCCAGGGCCTTATCACTTCTTACCTGGACTACTGTAGTCACTCCAGTGACTTCATGTCCCGTAGGGATACAATGTAAAATCTTAAGTAGTTCTTCTCATGGTTCCTTCTACCTGTCCAGTCTTCAAATTCCTTTTTTGTTGTTATTCAGTCTTTTTCAGTCATGTCTGACTCTTTGTGACACCATTGGAGGTTTTCTTGGCAGAGATACTGGAGAAGTTTGCCATTTCCTTCTCCAGCTCATTTTGCAGATGAGGAAACAGAGGCAAACAGGGTTAAATGGCTTGCCCAGGATCACATAGAAAGTACACCCTATGGCCAAAAGCTACTTTTTCTCCTTTGGGTTTACTGGCTACGTTTCTTGTTCAAACAATGTCTGAAGTCTAATTCACTCTGGAGCTCATAGATTGGACACCAGGTCCCCGTCCACCTAGCACAGAGTGAATATAATTGCTAAATATTAACTATTTCTCTTTTACCCACATACCCTGAGGTCTTTACCTCCCAGTTTGATTTTTTTTAAATTTTTTCTTTTCTTAAAAGGGGCCAACCCTTGTGTAACTAGTTAAAGAGGCCAACTCATGGAATGGGTGTATCTCACTCAAAGTGAGAGTCTGATAAGACAGCCTGAAATGCCCAGGGTCTCCCATTATATCCTGGGCCTTTTCCAGTCATCCTGATGAATATCAGGTCTGGAAGAGAAAGTGAGGCTGGTGTCCTTGCACAGCCCTCCTTCACTCAAATCAAAGCCAACTGCAAGTTATGTCATCATCTTGATATCATGGTCCTTTCCTAGGACACATACAACCCTTCCTTATTTGCTTCCTCAATTAGAAGATAAGCTCCTGGAGGATAGGGATTGGTTTTGCCTTTCTTTGGATCTTCAGTGCTCAGTGCCCAGCACTTAGTAGACACTTAATAAATGCTTGTTGATCAATTGTCTGATTAAGTTGCAAATTGAATTCATGTGGAAAGATCCATATTGGAGTTTCACCTTAGAATGTGTTGGGGTGGGTTTATAACATGTAAAACAAACCTCATTTTCTTCTACTTTTCTATGAGAGAAACTCTTTGTGGGTGTATTTTAATCTGCTGTCTCTGGTTTATGCTGCCAGAAGAGTTTTTTCTAACATATTGTTCTTTGGTCTAATGAGCCCTCTGAGTCAACAGAACTCCTCTTTCATCAGTATTTTAATGAGGATTTTTCCATATGTAGAGGTGCAACATTCCTTTATTGCATTCTCCTGCTTTTTGAGTTTATCTTAAAAGGATGGACCATCTTGAGTGTATTTTATATCCCTCCCCCCTTACACATGATTGAAGTGAACATGGATGCTATTTCATCTTAAGTATCAAGGTTTGGGATATGAAGTGAGAGTCACCTTGAAGGCTATAAGTAGGTTTCCCTTAATGGTAGTCAATGTTGCATTTAGAATTTCTGAATCAGGGATGAATACTAGATTTAGGCCAGATGTGATAGCACTAGCCAGTAGTCTCTGCTGCTGGGGAAGCTGAGGTTTTCTTCATGAATAGATTTTTGACATGCATAAAGCATTCCAAATCTTGTATTCTTGTGGAGAAGGACCAAGCTGCCTGGAGTTATGGATTTTTTGAATACAACTTTTTTTTTATTATTATTTCATGGAGTCTTTGCATAGTAGACAACTAATCGGTAAAGGGAAAGAGTTGGGCTACAAGTGAATAGGAGGTTAGAGACTCTCCTTGCAGAGGCTCTAGATGGGACAGAACAGGTGAAACCCTTCTGGGCCTCAGCTTTTCTTGCTAGCCTACAGTACAGTGGCCTAACGCTGATAGCCATCTCCATCGCTAGAATCTAACAAGCAAAACCTCAGGCTGCATTTCTGCCATGACATTACTATTGCCCAATTCTCTCTGGAACAGTGGCTCTGTCTTGGGCCTGAGACTCTTCTGTATGTTCCTAAGAGAATTTGGTATTTGCCCTTCTTTGCTGGAGATTGCATCTTGAGGTACTGATGGTTCTTCTGGGAACTCTGAGCTTCACACCCAGATGGGGCAGTCAAGACAGAGAATAACAAACGAAAAAAGAGATGGTCCATAACAAGGGACACACCTTACTTCACATGTGGATGATCCTCTGGCTTTGTGCCTGGGAAGACATCACATCATTACAAAGAATTATTATGTTCTTTCAAGTCTAATTAAAACCTATTAAGTATTCCTGTTCATTTAATGTTCTCTTCCTAGCCTTGTATAAAGCAAAGGCAGAGATAGAACATAGTTTCTTGAAGCAGTTATATAACTCTTTCCTTACCTCATAAACTACCATCTACCACCAGCCTTGTCCCTTCATGACCCTGTGACAGCACCTATTCTCTGCCCACCGCTCCTCTCTCCCACTGTCAAGTACCAGATCTGGAGGACCCCTCATCCCAGACGTTGCTGAATTCATATCTTTCTGTCTTAGGTAGGATTTCAACCTACGTCTTCCTGCGTAGCTGGGTGGGTAGATAGTACACTGAGCTTGGAACTGAAAAGACTCTTCTTCCTGAGTTCAAATCCAGCCCCAAATATTTACTATCTGTGTGACCCTAACCCTGTTTGCCTCAGTTTCCTCATCTGTAAAATGAGCTGGAGAAAGAAATGGCAAGCCACTCCAGTATCTTTGTCAAGAAAACTCCAAAATGGGATTATGAAGAGTCCGATAGCAACAGAAAAGACTCAAGAGCAACTTCCTGCCTCCAGGCATGGTGATCTATCCACCGGCTGCCCACATAAATGCCAGCTATTAAATATTTAACAATGACTTAGTACTTTCAGGTTTAAAAAGCACTTTCAGTCACCCTTTGAAATACAGGCATTTTTCTTTGGTCATTCAAAGATTCATGCTTTTATTTGTACATGTGTTCCCTCTCTAATGTTCATGAGTCACAATGATCAAAAAATTGATCATCCTGTGGCCAACCTAGTCATAACTCCCTCTGAATTCAGCTAAGTTCCACCTCCAATAAAAGACATAAACTCTATTACCAGACCTGTACTTGATAGTATCTGCTTGAGAATAAACCCCCACTGGCCACAACCTTGGAAGAAGTCAGGGTTGCCTTCACACTAAAATGAGACCAAACTGGTACTTCCGTAGAGAAGGGGGCGAATGGTTCCAGTGTTATTATTCCTATTTTACGAGTAACAAAACAGAAAAACCCAGGATCACAAAGCCAGTAAGTGTCAGAGCCCAGACTTACCCATCACTTTGCCAAAGATGCTTTGAGTAATGACGGTCAGTAATGCTGAACCTTTACTAAATTGTCTCTTCACGTTTTCTCCCTGTTTCTTTCCTCTAAGTAAAGGATCATGGCAAGGGTGAAAGAGGACAGGGCATTATCTCAGCCTTCGTTTTTTTATACTCCTATATGGATGTTTTTTAGAACCTAGTAAGCCCATGTGTAAAGGGGGACTTGCTAGCAATTTTTCTATCTCAGATAAGGAAAGTGAAAGTGCCTGTTACTAAGCAACATATCCAGTTGTTGTGTGCTCCCCATAATGGCATTAAAAAAAAAACTCCAACATATTCTTGTATGTCACCATAACTGCAACGACTGGATCATGAATGGGGAAACATGAAGTCATAGACAGGGCACACAGTTCGATCTGGCAAGTCTCAGTGCTCTGACTCTAACCTTGAGAATGGCACAGGGTTACATGGAGACATAAATGAAGTAAGTCCTTAATCAAGGTGAAATTCATCCAGCACAACATGTCATTAGAAACCACATCTCATAGCATGCTTCCATTTTTGACTTGCACTAATGGAATTCATTTTCAATTTCCAGTTATCAAATAGAAAAACCCATCCAGGAAGAATCCATTTTCTTCAGTATCACTTAAGGCATCTGCCAAAGGACTTATATGTTATTTATTCTTTTTAATGTTCAGATATAGCAGTGGTCAAACAATTGCCATTGGCAGTGGGAAAAGAATGCTCTGAAGGAAGGTAAACCTTTGCAACCTCCACTGACTCGTTTCTCCACCTTTACTTTCACCTCTGGGGCAACTAGGTGGCTCAGTGGATAGTGCCAGGCCTCAAACACTCATAAACTATGTGACCCTGGGAAAGTCACTTAACCCCCTTTGCCTTGGTTTCCTCTTCTATAAAATGAGCTGGAGAAAGAAATGGTAAATCACTCCAGTATATATGTCAAGACAACGCCCAAATGGAGGTCACAAGGAGTTGGACATGACTGAAAACAGTTAAACAACAACAAAACTTACATCAGTGCCAGCTCTGCTTTGATGGAAGCCACAATTAGCATGGGACTTACCCTTTATGTTCTGACTCCTTGTGTTCCCCCCAGGTAACACCTTAATTATTATTTGTGTAAAGGAAACTTGCTATTCTTCTGACTTCTGCCTTTCCTTTCCAGAGCCCTGACATAAGGCCATGAGGAAAAATGTTTTCCTCCATCTCCTAGATCCAATCTTGACCTATGATCTCCTGCTAGTTGACTAGACTGTCCATTCATACCTCTAGATTTGTTCACCATAATAATCACTTTAAAGTTTACAAAGCACTTTGCATACATTATTTGATTTTATCTGATATTATTTTGTCTGACATTATCTCACAGTAAGTCTACAGGTGCTATTGTAATTCCAGTTTTATAGATGAGAAAACTGAGTCTGAAAGAGGATACATGAATTACCCAAAGCTAGTAAGTGTCCGAGGTAGGATTTGAATTTACGGGTTCTGGAGTTTAAGTCCAACATTCCATGTCCTGCACCAGTGATGTGAAACTCAAATATAAATGGGACTTCTAATCCATACATAAAAGATCCTTGCAGACTACATATTGACTTAGTTTTAAAATGTATTTATATTTTTCCTTACTTTGCTAATTATTTCCCAATTACATTTTAATCTGGTGCAGGCTACGCTTGGGAGTCATGGCTTCTGGACCACATCACCTGGTAGCCATGACTGACACATCTCCTGTAGACTGCTAATCTTAATAATTCTGAAGGATTTCAGCTTTAGTTCTCTCACACCACCGACTAAAGGTTACTCCAGTTGCTCAAATGAATCTCCACAGGTTTTCTGTAATGTCTATATGAATTAAGCAGGAATAAGAATTACTCACATCCTTATTAACTAGTACACAAAACGGTATGTTTTTACCCGGAGTTAAACAGAGAGAACTGTCTAATTCCATGAAAATAAAAGCCCAACTCAGATGACAGCCTGCTCCTCAGAGATATAACACTCTCAAATACATTAAAGGAAAAGAAGATAAATGTTGAAGCTCGACCTGCAAGGAAAATAAATTTCATATATTTTGGTTAGGATGTATTTTCTAAGGATGAGTGTACTAAGCTTCAAGTCAGAAGACCTGGGTTCCACTCCAACTCTGTCATGTATTATTGGATTAGTCTAGGTTTTTTTTCCCCAGACTATTAATTGGAAGGTCAAACACAGAAACTGAAGCTTAAATATTTTGGCCACATATTGAGATAACAGGACTCACTGGAAAAGACCCTGATTTGGGGCAAGAGTGAAGATAAAAAGAGAAAAGGCTGGCAGAAGATGAGACAAATACATAGTTATCATGGAAGCAATGGACAGGAACTTGGACAGATTTAGGGAGATAGTGGAGGATGGAAGGGCCTAGTGGTCATGAAGTGTAGGACATGACTGAATAACTAAACAACAGACATTTTTATTTAACATTCCTGAACTCCTGTGGGCTAGGGATTGTAAATTCACAGGCTGAAGGACCCTTAGATGTCATTGAGTCCAACCCCTTCATTTTACAAATGAGGAATCTCAGCCCTGGAGAGATTAAGTGAATTTCCCAGGTAGTAAGTATCTTTCAAGACCCATATAAGTAGCATACTTACCCTTCAGATTCATGATGCTGCTGTCATTAATTCATTAATTGTGGAAGAGGGAGGGAAACAGAGAGAGAGAGAGAGAGAGAGAGAGAGAGAGAGAGAGAGAGAGAGAGAGAGAGAGAGAGAGAGAGAGAGAGAGAGAGCGCACAAGCATTAATGACTGGGAGAATCAGGAAAAGCTTTCCACTGGAGATGGAATATGAAGATACAGATTTTAGAAGACACGGTTGAAAAGGGAGTACATTCTAGGAAAGAAGGACAAGTTGTGTGAAAGCATGGAGAAGGAAGATGGTATGCTGAGCTTGGGAACAGGAGTTAGACTAGTTTGGCTGGAACGTAATGGTGCAGTGCAGCAGGAAGGACACTAGCTCCTGAGTCAAAGGACTTGAAGACCCTTTGGTTCCCGAGGCCCCACTTTCTTCATGTATGAAATGAAAGCATTCTGACTTCCCTGACTTCTGACATCCCTTCCAAGTCTGAATCTATGATCTAACAACAACAACAAGTGATGTCTATGTAATGCTCTAAGAAGTCACGTCTCATGGAAGAACCACGGTAACAAGTGATATTTAAGACATATAAGTGGCTTCTCCTTTGGTCCTCACAAGAATCATGGTGAGGTAGGCAATATAGGGTACTGTGATCCCCACCTTACAGATGAGGAAACTGTGCTTCAGAAGGGTTAAATGATTTTCTCATGGTCATGGAGCTAGTAAGTTCCAGAGACAGGTATAAGTTTTCTTTCTACTACACCAAGAAAATACATTCTAGGAATGAGGCATGACATGTACAAATGCACAGACATGGGACAGATATGTTAGGTTTGGAGCTCAAGGTCATAACCCAGTTTGGCTCAGCTGCCAACATCAAATTGTTCCAACCTGGAGAATGATACTAATGAGTATGCCATTAAAAAGGAAATGTAAGAAAAAAGCCATAGAGACCCAGATCAAAGGCCCCCCCTGCCCCCCAATGACAGCCAAAGTGAAGCATGGTCCACTAATGCAGCCTTAATTCATTTTATTTTGCAGAGACAGCAAGCTCACCATGTTGCTGCGGGAGTCTCTGGGGAACATGAACTGCCGTACCACCATGATCGCTCACATCTCAGCAGCTGCTGGGAACTACGCCGAAACCCTGTCTACCATCCAGATTGCATCCAGAGTCCTGAGAATGAAGAAAAAGAAAACTAAGGTAGGGATGTGAGCATGAGAGGATGGGAAAGGAGGGTTCTTCCAGAGCCCGACCACAGATGCCAAGGAAAGTGTGTATGTGTGTGTGTGTGTGGGGGGGGGGGAGTCAATATTCACAATCCCTGAGTGATAAGGAGGGATCTCATATCTATGGCTGCCAATGAAGGATTTAAAATGAACATTAAGAATTCAGAGAAGGAAGAGTTTCTAGATGATATGGAAGGATATTTTATTCCCTCTGCCACAGGGCTGGTGCATTTCAATAAACAAAGTTAAATGTAGGCCTCTGACTAGGATTATGTTCTTTGCGGGTGTTTTCTCCCTTTTGCATCCATTGTTGACATCTTACCTTTGGTTCTTACTTGATAATAAGTGTAGATTTTGGTGAATGGAGGAGATGTGTTTGAGTTTTTTCATGCCATCCTGTAAACTTGGCAGGATGAAGCTCAGTTTCCCAGAGATCCTATAATCTCTTGATTCTGAAGAGAATGACTTCATGTCATCCTAACTCCTTTCTCTCTCCCTGGGCAGTATCTTCACCATGATAGATTTTCAAAAATCAGCTCTGATGGTCTCTGACTTAATAAGGAAAGTTTCCAAAACCATGGAGCTTGTCCTGGCACTGTAGCGCAGTGGAATGTGGATGGTGTCACACGTTGTTGTTAAGTTGTTTTTCAGTTGTGTCTGATTCTTTGTGACCCTATTTGGGGTTTTCCTGTCAGAGACTCTGGAGTGGTTTGCCATTTCCTTCTCCATCTCATTTTATAGATGAGGAACTGAAGCAAACAGAGTTAAATGACTTGCCCATGGTCTAAGGCTAGATTTGAACTCATGAACAGAAATATTCCTGATTCCAAGCTTAGTATTCTATCCACTATGCTGCCTAGCTGCCTTGTAGTCATAGGACCTGAGTTCAAATCCTGACCCTGCTACTTCATACTTGTGTAACCTTGGATTAGTCTTTTAACTTCTTGGGGCCTCAGTTTCCTTATCTTGAAAGTGGAGGTGTTGGATCCAGTACCCCTGAGTTCAGGTTTAGTGCCATGTCTAGCCATAGTAAAGGCAATTAAACCACTCCCAATACTGGAGTCACATCTATTGTGAAAATCATTGTGTCATGTGAGTGGTACCACTTTGGCATCAGCAATCTTTCCAAAACTTTTGAGTACAATGCACCAAGTTCACCCTCTCAGAGATTTAAAGTATACACTCATGAGTCTGGGTTTATGTTCTTGAGGCACCTACTAGCTGCATGGCAAGTCACCCATGAATGCCATGGGCAACACTCTCTGATTATAAATTGCAGAAGAGTAACTGATCCAAATTTTTAGAAGAAATAGATTCCTCATGAGGTACCATCTACATTGATGTCATCACAATGTCAGAACCCCAAAACATTCATCCTAGTGTTATAATTTGTGTGTTCCCTACCCCCTTTCTAACTGTGTTTGTATAAGGCCTTTATTAGTGTCCTGGCCTCTCTGAGTCACTGACTTCATCTGGCTGCCTTCAGGCTCTCACACCTATTACAATCACCCAGAGGGTTCCCTTGGTAGCCCTTCCATGCTAACTCCCTTTTCTCTCCCTCCCAGTACACTTCAAGCTCTTCTGGAGGAGAAAGCTCTTGTGAAGAAGGCAGAATGCGCCGGCCAACCCAGCTGAGACCCTTCCATCCTCGCAATGCCGTCGACCCAGACTTCTCCATCCTTCACTTGTCCAGTGACCCAGACTACTCCTCCAGTAGTGAGCAGTCCTGCGACACCGTGATCTATGTGGGCCCCAATGGCACAGCCCTCTCGGATAAGGAGCTCACCGACAATGAGGGACCCCCAGACTTTGTCCCGATAGTGCCCGCCTTGCAGAAGACCAAGAACAACACCAGGTTGGAGGATGCTGGGGACAGTGCCTCCAACAAGTCGGAGAGGGACTGCCTCAAGTGCAACACCTTTGCTGAGCTCCAGGAGAGGTTGGACTGCATTGATGGCAGTGAGGAGACCGGCAAGTTTCCTTTTGAGGAGTTACCCATCCAGTTTGGGGCTGACCAGGTGAACAAGTGTCCCACACTAGCCAGCCAAGTGTCCGAGCTGAGCCAGCTCTCAGAGTCTGATAAGGAGGAAAACGGTTCTGATGGTCAGCTGCTAGATAAGGAAGGGCAGGAGAGTACCAGTGCCCTGGTCACCAAGCTGCCGAGGAATCACTCCCCGGTCCCTTCTGCGGCCTTCACCAACACTCCCGCACCTTCCTCACCTAGGAGCATTCCTGGCAGTTCTAGCAGCCAGACTAGCTCTTCCCAGCTTGCTCATAGCCCCAGCCTTCAGAGCAGCCGTGAAAGCCTCAACTCCTGTGGCTTTGTGGAAGGCAAACCCCGACCTATGGGCTCCCCCCGCCTTGGTGTCGCTAGCCTTTCCAAGACTTCTGAGTACAAGCCACCAAATTCACCCTCTCAGAGGTGCAAAGTCTACACTCAGAAAGGGGTGCTCCCCTCTCCAGCTCCCCCACTTCTACTACCACCCTTGACCAAGGATTCTGGGATGGTGTCTAGTGAATCCTTACTGCAGCCTGAGATTCGTACACCTCCAGTAGGAATGAGCCCTCAGATCCTGAAGAAATCTGTGTCCTCTGGAAGTGGGGGCTTTTCAGAGACCATCATTGATGAGGAACAATCAGCCACTTCTCCAGGGTCCAAGAAAGGAGTCCTGAGCACAACTATGGTCACTGTCCAGCAGCCTCTGGAGTTGAATGGTGAGGATGAGCTGGTGTTCACTTTGGTAGAGGAACTGACCATCAGTGGGGTCCTTGAAAATGGGCGTCCTACCAGCATAATCAGCTTCAACAGTGATTGTTCCGTGCAAGCCTTGGCTTCAGGTTCCCGTCCAGTCAGTATCATCAGCAGCATCAGCGAGGATCTAGAGTGTTATTCCAACACAGCTCCAGTCTCAGAGGTCAGCATCACCCAGTTCTTGCCCCTCCCCAAGTTAAACCTGGATGAAAAGGTTCGGGACAATGGGAGCAGACGGTCCTCCATTAGCTCTTGGCTGAGCGAGATGAGCACAGGGAGTGATGGTGAGCAGTCATGTCACAGCTTCATAGCCCAGACATGCTACGGGCATGGGGAAGCAATGGCAGACCCTCCACTCCCAGACTTTGCAAACACCATCCAGAACAGTAGAATGATGTGTGGAGACAAGCCCAAGGCAGGTCCAGAAAATTTACTCATCCTATCTGAAATGGGAGAAGAGACTTTCAGCAAGGGCTCACCCATCAAAGGCTGTAAAATATCAGCCCTTGGCAAAGCCATGGTGACGATTTCCAATGCAGCAAATTTAGGTGGCTGTGAAGGCTACATTCCCATGAAGACCAATATTACTGTTTACCCCTGTATCTCTGTGAGCCCCCTTAACATCCAAGAGACAGATGAGGCTATAACCACAGTCAACTCACCTTCCAAAGCAGCCCAGTCTCAGGAGAGCAAAGAAGCCAGCACAAAGAAAGAGATCAAATTTGAGGACCCTTGGCTTAAACGGGAAGAGGAGGTGAAAAAAGAGAATACTTATCCTGCTAACATGACTAGCTTTGAAACTGAGATGGGTTCCGCAAAGCCTGAGCCTAGACCTGATCAAGGACAAGGCAAGAAGCCCAACTCAGTAGACAGGTTCAGTAGCAGCAGCAGCAGTGGAGAGACATCTAACTCACCCATATCTGACAGTTTCAAGAGGATTGTGGATGGGTGTGAGATGACCTTGTCTAGTTTGGCCACCCAAACCCCTGTGCATGCCAACAAGAGCCTGAAGGCTAGCAGTCTCCCGAGGGCATTTCAGAAAGCCAGCAGGCTGGATGACCTGGACAATGTCTTCTACCACTGTGCTGCTGAGAGCAATGGTATCTGCTCATCTGGATCTCAGTCCTCCAAGACCACCCTAGAGAGGAGGATGGCTTCTCCGAAGCACTGCGTTCTGGCTAGGCCCAAAGGAACACCCCCTCTCCCTCCAGTCCGAAAGTCAAGCCTGGATCAGAAGAACCGGGCTAGCCCCCAGCACAGTGCCCCCAGTAGCAGCACTAGCAGCCCCTTGAACCAGCCAGCTCCTTTCCTACCCGGCTTCCCCGATGAACCCAGCACCAAGACGAAAGACACCAGTAGCAGCAAGTTGTTCAGTGCCAAGCTCGAGCAGCTCGCCAGCAGGACCAACTCTCTTGGTCGGTCCACGGTGAGTCACTATGAGTGCCTGTCCCTGGAGAGGGCTGAGAGCCTGTCCTCTGTAAGCTCCAGGATGCACTCTGGCAAAGACAGCACCATGCCGAGGACTGGGAGGACCCTGAATCGTTCAGCCATGTCCTCTCCCACCCATTCCTGCATCGCACCGTCCGCGGGGGCCTCACCCAAGGCTGGCCAGTCTAAGATCTCGGCCGTTAGCAAGCTCCTGCTGGCCAGTCCCAAAGCTCGGAGCCTCTCGGCCTCCACCACCAAAACCCTCAGCTTCTCCACCAAGTCTCTGCCACAGTCGGTTGGGCAGAGCTCCAGCCTACCGCCCAGTGGAAAGCACATGTCTTGGTCCACCCAGTCCCTCAGCAGGAGCCGGGGGTCCGGCCTCACCTCCAAACTTCCCCTGCGCGCAGTCAATGGCCGGATCTCCGAACTGCTTCAGGGCAACGCGAGCGGCCGAGGGTTGCAGCTTCGTGGGAGCTCCGAGGCGGAGGAGCGGGGTGGCCTTCCCGGGGAGGAGAAGCCAGCCGTGCACGTGCTGCCCTCCCCGTACAGCAAAATCACCCCTCCGCGCAAGCCCCATCGCTGCAGCAGTGGCCATGGCAGTGACAACAGCAGCGTGCTGAGCGGGGAGCTGCCCCCGGCCATGGGGAAGACAGCCCTGTTCTACCACAGCGGGGGCAGCAGCGGCTACGAGAGCATGATGCGGGACAGCGAGGCCACGGGGAGCGCGTCGTCCGCGCAGGACTCCATGAGCGAGAACAGCAGCTCGCTCGGCGGAAGGTGCCGAAGTCTCAAAGCCCCGAAGAAACGCTCCAATTCAGGTAGGCTGGAAGCTTGGGACGCAAAGAGCAGGGCCTCGCGTCCTGACCGCGCTGACCGCCCTGAACCCCGGGGCTGGGCAGTGGCGCAGCCTGGGGACCCGGCTTTGGACATTCTGGGCACACTGTCTGGAGCAAGAAAGAGAAGTTTCATTAAAAGAAACACCGCCAAGTTTCTTTTCTTCCTTCCTTCCTTTCTCCTTTTCTTTTTCTCCTTCTTTGCAGAGATACAATTTTTGACAGCTTTTGCTTTTATATCATCTTGATTTCTATTTAAAGAATGTCTAAAAGGGAAAAGAAAAAAATATCGCTGAAGCAGAACTAACCAACACAGGAGAGTGAGTGCTTCATGGGATATCCCCTACCCATAGTCCTTTCTTAAGGACTGCATTTCTCTCTTCTGCAGGGGCAAGAATCTTGGTCATTCTAATTACCTAGCATACAGTTTCATATTTGTTGTAGTCATAGCCTAATTTATTTTCCAGGATCTGCTTGCTTCCTTTGTATGAGTTCATGTCAATCTTCCCATGTTCTCCAAATCCATCCTTTTTTGTCATTTCTTACAACACAATTCGATTTAATAAACATTTATTAAGCACCTACTATGTGCCAGGTACTGTGCTAAGGGCTAGGAAGGCAAATAAAAAAAAAGACAATCCCTACCCTCGGGAATGGGACGACAACAACACAAAGATAGAGAGAGGCTGGAAAGGTTAGGGAGACTCCAGGGGTCATCTTGTTTCCTGGTGTGGAAACCCAGAGCTGCAGATGCAAAATGGAGTGAGCTGCAAGTCCAGTTTCTGCCTTGTACAGAGGAGGGCTTTGGGAGGACTTTTATCCTTCACCCTCTGACCCTCCATTCAGAGAGGAGAGGAGGCTAGCCTTAGCAGAATGATGATGAGATTAGAAGTGATGAGCATGGCCCAGAAGGGGCATTGGCATCTTGCTCTGTGGAGGCAAAACCAGGCAGAGATGCAGATGCAAAGATTACATTCATATGCCACAGTTTCTTCAGCCATTTTTCCATTTAATGGATGCTTCCTTAGCTTCCTATTGTTTATAACAACCAAATATTGTCTGAATATTTCTGTACATAAGGCTCCTTTATATTTGTCTTTGATCTTTTTGGGATCTGTGCCCAGTATTCATTATCGTACAGGGATTTTTTTTTAGGCTACTTTATAGCTTCACCAACAATGTGATAACAGTGTGTCTGTCTTTCCATACACCCTCCAACAATTGTGATTTTCCATTCTTGTCATCTTTGTATATCTGATGGATGTGAGGCAGAACCTCAGAGTTGTTTAAATTTATTTGCATTTCCATATGATATGTAGCATTTCCCCCCACCTCCCCATGGCCACTGGTAGCTTGGATTTCTTTCCTTGAGAACTTCCTATTCATATCCTTTATCTGAATGATTCCTTTTTTTATATATTTTTATCAGATATCAGATCTTTATCAAAAAAAATCTTTGCAAAAGTTTTTTTCTTCAAGTTAACTGTTGCCCTTTGAATTCTAACTGTATTGGTCTTGTTTTTGCGATATCTTTTCAATTTTATGTAATCAAAATTGTTCATTTTATCTTCTTTAATCTTTTCTGCCCCTTGTTCAGTCAACAACTCTTCTTCTGCCTGTATTTGTGAAACGTACCTCCTTCCCTCCTCTTCTGATTTATTTATGATGTGATCTTTTACATCCAGGTCCTCTATCCATTTAGAGCTTATTGTGATCTGAAGTATTTTGTTCTAAACTTAGACTTGTTATACATCGCATTCAGAGTTCTTTGTTGTTGTTTATTCCATTTACTAGCCAGCGTCTATATTGTTTTTATGGTTCTGCTTATTTTACTTCCTATATCTTAATCATGCTTCTGCATTCTCCATGTTCAGTGTTTTTCTGGCACATTCCATTCCTGTATCATAATTTATTTAGCCATTACTCAGTTCGATGGGCATCTACTTTGTTTCCATTTCTTTGCCACAAAAAAGGCCTACTATAAATATTTTGGTGTTAGAGAAACATAAATTAGGCTGTGCATGTATGTGGGTATGTATAAAGACATGCACACACTTATGTGGATAATTTCAAGAAGCCAGAGCCAGTCCTAGAGGTAAGATGTTGTTTAACTGTACAGTGTCAGAAGCATTAGACCTTTCCTGATCATCTGCCATAGATCCAGCCCACTATATAATGGATATGGCAGTGGAGATGTGCTCATTTCAGGTTAGGTGACCTTGTCTGCCTTATTTATGATTATTATTAACAGAAATGTTAGCTGTCATGTGAGATCAGCATAAATCAGCAATGGCTTCTTTAAGAGGTACCATAAAACTCTTGAAAGAGAATTCCTAGCTTCATGGCTAGATTTCACAAATTTCTTGTTGAAGGAGTAGGGGATGGAAACAACGAAGAAACCCACAGGCACTGCCCTGATTTAGATTACTTTTGTTAAGAATTTGTATGATCTTAGCATTTGTGGTTGCTGCTTTAAGATTTGCAAAGAGTGAGGATTGAATGAGTGGAGAGAGACTAGAACCCTTGGTTAAAGGTGAGTTATTATCGTTGGGACAACAGTGAAAGTAACAAAATCATTATAAAAACTAACCGTAGCAGGTTTTCCTCCTCAATCCGGATTCATAGGACTTACAGCTGGAAGGAACCTCTGCAGCCAGATCATTGAATTTCTATAGATTATCCGTGTGACAGTGAGCCAGATAAGTGAGAAGTTGCCCAAAATGTACCCAGGTCCTTCTTATCATGACATGAGTTATAGGTGCAATACTTTTATTACAATGCAATCAAAATGGCATTATCAACCTAATTAAATGTTACATTGATCTTTCTGGCATTGAAGTATATATACTTGTTTCCATTCTCAGAATCGTATTTTTTAACTAAATGTATGAATTAAGCCTCACAGAATCTCAGAGTTGGAAAGGACCTCAGAGACCACCTAGTTCAACTCAAACTTGCGTAAGAATGCTCTCTACAATATACTTGATTATTGAGCCTTTGTTATGGGCCTTAACATAGACCAGATGTTCTAGTTTATAACGTTCTCTCTACCAGCTAACATAATCATCTAGCCATTGCTTGAGGGGGAATGCACTGTTTCCCAAGGCAGCCCATTCCTTCTTTGGATTGTTCTAATTATTATTTAGAATCCCTTCCCCCCTTATATCAAGTTAAAATCTATCTCTTTGCACTTTCTACCCACTGTTTCTAATTCTACCCTCTGGGTCCAAGCAGAGTGAATCTAATCCCTCTACCACTCCAGTACTTGAAAAGAACTATCATGTTTCTCTCTTCCCTATAAATCTTCTCTTTTCTGGGGAGAACATTCCAGAGTACTTCTGCCAGTCCTCATATGGCATCATCTTACGGTCCTTTCCCATCCTGCCACCTTACTCTAGGGACTCTCTAATTTATTGTGTATGGCATCTAAAATTGAACAGCATGCTCCAAATGTGGTCTGATCAGGACAGAGTACAAAGGGAATATCACCTCCCTCATTCTAGACATGATGCCATTACATTAAGCTATCTTGACTGTATTATATTTTTGACTCAAACAGAACTTGAAATTCAGTAAAATCCTCAAATACTTTTCATATGAATTTATGTCTTGCCATACATGGCTCTCTTTTTGTATTTGTGAAGTTGAATTCTTGAACCTGAGACTGAGACTATATTTGTTATGTTTCATCTCTTTAGATGATGGGATCATCATTCTAGCCTAAGATCTTTTGGGATTTTGATTCTGTCATCTAGAGAATTAACTTCTTTCCTAGATTCATATCATCTCCAAATTGAGAAGCATGCTTATTCAACCACTGATAAAATATAAAATGGATATAAAGATACTGCAGTATCACCACCAATAAATGTTTTCAGTTAATCAGTAATTTTCAAAAAATTAAATATCTAATATGTTCTCAGCACTGTGCTGCTGTGGGATATGAAAGAGAAGTATGAAATATTGCCCCTGTACTGAAAGTTTATTGCTGTTGTTGAGTTGTTTTTAGTCACGTCTATTTCTTCATGACCCCATTTTGGCAGAGATTATGGAGTGGTTTGCCATTTTATTCTCCAGCTCATTTTACAGATGAGGAAACTGAGGCAGATGATGTTAAGTGACTTGGCAGAGTCACATAGTTAATATGTGTCTCTGGTCAGATTTGAGCTCAGTTCTTCTGGATTCCAGGTCCAATACTATCAGATAGAGTCTATTTACTGTACCACTTAGCTTCTTCCTTTTACAGAGAAGATGCCATGGAGAATGTAGGACATTTGAGCTGGACTTTGTGAGACCAATAGAATTGGGACAAGCAGAGAAGAGGGATTAAGACATTCCAGGCTTTGAGAAATCATGAGCAAAGGAATGGAGGTAGGAAAATCATGGTAGATAGGACAACAAAGTGAGGAGACTATACTGCCTAAAATGGAGGGCTCATGTTGGGTATAGTGAGAGAGTCATTCATATGAACCTAGATCATGAAAGATCTCAAGAGTCAGACAAAAATCACCATTGTTTCTCCCACCTCCATGACTTTGCATAAACTGTGCTGCATGCCTGGAATGCACTGCAGTCTCACTATTATCTCTTAGACACCTTAGTTTTTCAACCTAGGTGCCACCTACTAGATGAAGCTTTTCCTGTTGTCATCCTACCCCACTTGTTAATTCTCTTTCCTCAAATTATGTTGTATTTATCTTTGTAAATGATGTATCTCCCTCCCCCTGCCTCAGTAGAATATACTATCCTTGAGTCTAGAAAGATTTTTGTCCTTTTATTTCCATTGCCTAGCAGTGTCTTCTACCACTTACAGTAGGTGCTTAATAAGTGCTTTGAATTGAATATTTGGTTCTTGAACACAAACGGTGACTTTTCAAGGGTGTGTGTGTGCATACATGTGCACCTGTGCACCCTATCTGCAGTCTCCTTCCTAGAAGTCCATATAACCAAAGGAATGCATGCTAGTTAGTGACCATAAAATAGATAAAAACCAAGGTCACATTTACTGGAGCTTTCTGGCAAAGCTTTGTTTCCTAGCTACCCTCTCTAGGCTAACTTCCTCTTCACTAGAATTCCTCATGGCAACTAAAAGCTACTGCAGTGTCTAAACCCACCAATCAACCCACAGGCATTTATTAAGCCCCTGCTGTGTGCCAGATACCATGCTAGTCACTGGAATGGAAAGACAAAAAAGTAAAGAGTTCCTGCTCTCAAAGATCTTACATTCTATCAGTGAATAAAGCCTTCGTGTGTGTATATATACACCCATACCCACACCCCCCACCACGCATACACACAGTTCCATTTATATACAAAATGCACATTAGGTAAACAAAACAAGGAAGACATTTAAATACGAAAAATAAATAGATATATAAGGGAAGCATGGAGTCCAGAGAAAAGGGAATTGACTTTTGTAAATCAGAGAGGGAAAAGAGGTTTTCAGCCTTCAAACAGGAGTCTGGCCAGGCTCACAAAATGAGATAGTAGTGACATGGCTCTATTAGATCTGTGGACATAGTTTGGGCATGTGCTGTTATGTGAAACTAAAAGGAAGCCACTAGGAATTGGGGGGAGGGGGTAAGGGGGTCAGGAAAGACTTCAGCTAGAAGTTGTGCTTTGGCTGATTAAGAAAAATAGACAACACTTTAAAACTCATGAGAAAAAATTCAAGAAGACATGAAATCATGTCAAAGACAAAAATGCTAAAGAATGATCTCATTGTGTTCATGGATTTGAGGTGTCCTTATAAATAAGTACAAAACATTCACTGATTCTTTCTCTTTAATAAAAGAAAAGAAAAAACCTGATGGCTTTATTCCCAGAAAGTACACAGACCTAAATATGTAGATTGTGCTTTCTTCACCGTACATACTCATCTTAGACAAGTTACTTTGGCATAGGAAAGATGACCGCAGAAGGAAAAATGAGAGGGAAAACAAACCAGTTGGTTGAAATTCTATCAAGAGAGATTGAGTTTAAATAGAAAGACAAGCATCCTGGTCCTGGAGGCATTTCCTTGGAGGTCATTGATGATCCTTCTCAGAGTCATAGCTAGATGCTTCTGGTACTTCCTAGCTGTCTGACTGTAGACAAGTCATTTATCCTCTCCGTGTCTCTGTCTCTTCGGATATAAAAATAGAGATGATAATACCTGTAATCACAATAATACCTCACAGAATTATTCTGAGGCCAAAGGATGTAGATCTTTTAGATTTAGAGTTGAAAGGGACCTTAGAGGCCAGCAAATCCACTGACACCATCCCATCCCCTTTCCCGCTTCCACTTCCATTTTTTTCAGATGAAGAAATTGAAGCTGCCCAGGTTTATACATCCAGGAACTGAATGAAGCAGGATTTGAACACATGACTTCCTGACTCCAAGTTTAGATACTTCTATGTAGATAGAGAGTTTGAAGGATCACAGAGGCCTCTCATTTTACAGATGAGGAACAGGAAGTTATGGAGTTTGTCTAAGATCACATCAGAATGAGGATTTGAACTTGTATCCTCTGATTCTAGAATTAGGAAGTCCTTAGTGCCTTCTAATCATAATATGGTGGTCAAGACACTGAACTTGGAGTCAGGAAGAACTAGGTTCACATCCTACCTCACTTACTACCTGGGCAAATCACTTAAGGGAATAAGCATTTATATATATATGTAGATATATATGTATATATATCTACATATATATATAATATTCTTCATGTGCCTGAGGAAGTAAGCATTTAAATAGTTACTCCTACTTAATTTTTCCATGCCTCAGTTTCCTCATCTGTAAAATTAGAAATGACTTTCTAAGGTCCCTTTCAGCTCTAAATCTCTTTTAATATATTCCTTACATCAACCCTATCTTCCAGATTCATCACTTTAGCCCGTACTTTGCTATCCATCAATCCTTCCCCAAAACCCCTTAGCTAATTAACTTAAGGAAGAAAGGAAACCAGCATTTATTAAGCACCTATTATGTCCCAGGTACTTAGCTCAGCACTTTATGAATATTATCTCATTCAATCCTTACAACAGCCCTGGGAGATAAATACTATTACCCCTTTCTCCCCACCCCCCATTTTACAGTTGAGGAAACAAGTCCGATAAAAGTTAAGGGACTTGACCATGATCACATAAATAGTGTCTGAGGTAGAATTATTTTTATTTATTTTTAACACTTAGTTAAAAAATATTTGAAGTCCAAATTCTCTCCCTTCCGCCAGTCTCTCTCCTACCCATTGAAAATTCAAGCAGTATGGAATCAATTATACATGTGAAGTCATGCAGAATATATTTACATATTAGCCAAGTTGCAAACAAAGGAAGAAAAATAAAGCAAATGAAAAAAGTATGCTTCAGTCGGCCCTCAGAATTCATCCTTTCTCTCTCTGGAGAGAATTTTTCATCATGAGGTTCTTGGAATAGTCTTGGATTACCTCTGTCATTCACAGTTGATCATTGCCGTTATCGTGTAAAATGTTCTCCTTATTCTGCTTACTTCACATTGCATCAATTCATATGTATCTTCCCAGGTTTTTCTGAAACCATCCTGCTCATCATTCCTTATAGCACAGTAGTACTCCGTCACAGTCATATACTATAACTTGTTCAGTCTTTCCTCAATGAATGGGCATCCCCTAAACTAGATTCTAGAGCTTTGTGCACTATGGCGCCACCTAGCTGCCAACATTGATACCTTTCCAGCGGTGTTTGCAATTAATTAGTGAATTCTTGAAGACTTTTGAGACTCTAAGAGCTAAAAGAATTGTCTCTTGTAGTAGAATGTCAAACACCCTAACAAAATTGTTGGGGAATTATTTTGGAAGGAAAGAAGGGATTTCCGATGTTCCTCCAGTAACCATGGAGATGGCTGTCTTCTCTATTGTTTATTCAAAAGGCTAGCCTTATTTGTAGGAAATGCATTTTTAAAAAAGAAAGTAAACTAGAGGATTGAGAGGCAAGGGATTCTGGGTAAAACTGAAATATAATAAACACTGGTTTCATCAAGAAAATAGAGACCCTAGTTTTGCAGATCTAGCTATCAGTTAGTAATGGCCAGACTCTAAATCCTGTGTAAAGAAGTCTGAATCCATGGGTTAGCTTGTAGACCTTGGAGTCAATATTGACAGCCAATTTCCACCAGCAGTGGCTCAGAGCCATCTTGTCTGCCAACATTCTAGTATTTGGTTCATCTTCTCAGGCTTCTGCCATCTTCTTAGTGAAAGAAGAAAATCTGGGAGTCATTGTCATAACTGCGCCAGAAGGAAAGAAAGCCATATGCTGGCATGTATTTTCAGGGAATATCATCCCCAGAAGCAAGAGAAATAAGGAGCCAGTAAAAGTACAAAGGGTCACTTGGGGGGAGTCACAGAAAGAAACTGGGATGTACAATTAGAGGAGCTGGATCCAAATCCTCACTGTCAACTATGTGACCATAGACAAGTAACTTGACCGTTCTAGATTATCTATAAAATGTCTGGATTGGATAAGATGATCCATCAAGCCTCTCCCAAGGCCAAGTCTGTCTTGTTACAAAATGCAGTGGCAGAGGGAGAAGGTACTGCTTCCATCACAGGGGTGAGCTTATACTGGGGCAGATGGAAAGAGAAAGAATCAAAGTATTGCCAGGAAAGAGGACCACATGGAACTGAAGGATCATTTCCATGGCTCTGTTCCTTTTCCTCTACCCATTCAGGGAGACTTTTTAAACTTCCATTCAGAACTTAAATATATGGGTATATACATATATATATCAACATATGTATATATACACACATACACAAATGTGTATGATGTACATCACATATATATGCATATGTGTATAAATATACTTTACGCATCACATACATATACATGTGTATACATGTTACACATATATTTTTGGGTGCACACACATGTATATATTACATATAATATAACACATAAACATATATGTGTATATAGGCAACTAGATGTAGCTGTAGATAGAACTGCAGCCCTGGAGTTAGGAAGACATGAGTTAAAATCTAGCCTCAGACACTTAATAGTTGTATAATTCTGGCCAAGTTACTTAACCCTATTTGCCTCAGTATCCTCATCTGTAAAATTATCTGGAGAGGGAAATGAAAAACCATTCCATATCTTTGCCAAGAAAACCCTAAATGGGGTCACAAAGAGTTGGATATGACTAAACAACAAAATGTATATGTACAAAAATATATATACATACACACAGCTCCATGATTCAGTGGATAGAGTCCTGGGCCTGGAGTCAGATCCCAGAAGTCCAGGAGTTCCCTCTACCAATGAAAATCATTCAGTCCACAATTTTAACCAAAGTGTTCCTTCTCTATATTCAATATACCAGGTCTCTATCAGCTTGTTTTGTACATTAGGATTTTAATAAACATTTATTAAGCTTCTACAATTTGCCAGGTACAGTGGTAGGTTTTAGGGATATAGAAAAAAAGTGAAACCATCCCTGCCTTGAAGGAGCTTATACTCTCCCGGGTGAGATAACATGTGCACACACCTGGGTCTAACAGGACGGATAATTTATTACCAATAGAACTGAGGCTCCAGAAGGCACAAAGAAAGGAAAGGGAAGAAAGGGAGGACCCTGCTGGGAAAGAGAATTAGGGGTCAGAAGTCCTGGTTTCTAGTGTGAGCCCAGGTACTAACTAGCTGTGTCCTTTAGGTCAAATCACTTCCTCTTTCTCATTTCATCTCTAAAATGAAGAGCTTGAACTTGACATAGTTGAATTCTTATGTTTCGAGCTTGACTTAGATGAATTCTTATGTTCCTTCCAAGCCCTAACATTATAGGCAAGTCACAATCTCTGTGAGACTAGATGGTTTCTAAGATTTTCTGCACAGGATTTATAGATTTAGAGCTGGAAAGGGCCTCAGAAGTCATCTGATCCACCCGCCTTTTCTCCCTCTCCTTTTGCAGATCAAGAAACTGAGGCTTGAAAAAGTGAAATGATTTGCCCATGGACATACCCAGACCAAATGGTAGAACTGAGATTCATTGTCAGGGACCCTGACCCCAAACCCTTTGCTCTGTATCTCAGACACTCAATAAACCTGAGACTCCTTAGTTTTTCTGTTTGATGTTTGAGATCAGGAATGAAATCAGGAGAGGAAGCATTGATGCAGAGAGTTTTGGGGAGGCAAGACATGAGACTGCATGAGAATTCCTTTTTCATTGAACCATCTGAAACCCCAAGGTTCAAAATTCTGGACTTTGTCTTGGGCATCTGAATGGAAGGGTGTCTCTCAAACTGGCACCTGGGTTTCCATTTGGGAACAACCTTGCTAAAAGTGACACTCCGTAGACCAGAGCTGATCTCAGCTGGAGCCATTGATGTGTCAGCTAAGACTGTAAGATGCATTATGGTGTGTCAGTGACCCCTTTTAATATATGACAGGGAGAGAGAAAATAGCTCAGATGCTGAAGGAGTGGGTGTAAATGTGGGTATATATGTGTATGTGATGGGGGATGGGAACTTTGTGATGAGGTTCATTGAAATAACAGCATTGATTTTCCCAGGCCAAGGTGAGGTCATTTCATATAGCATATCTTGTGTTGAAAGGGCCCAAGTAAGCATTTTTTTTTCTGCAAAAATGCATTTGACTTTCTCATGGTCAGACTGAGACCTCAGTTCATTCTGTGGGAAGAGAACCAGTGGCTGACAATTATGTAGAAGGCACTATATTCAGTATGCATGATTTAGTCAGATACCACCAATAGACCAAATATTAATTTAATCCAATGTATATTTTTGAAATACTGTGCCCTCTCTTTAGCATCTTAATCTCTCCTCCCCTTCCCCTACTTTTTAGCTTCCTTTAGAGTGTTATCTTTACCTATTAAAATGTAAACTTGCTGAAGGCAGGAACTATCTTTTTTTGTGTACCTAGCATGGTGCCTGGCATGCTACAGGCCCTTCATAAATGCAGGTTGACTTGTTGCTTTCAACAGACATTTTTAAATGCTTACCTGCCAAGGACTGAACTGGGCACTAAAGAATCAGAGACACAAATAAGTCTCTGCTCTCATAGAGCTTACTTCCTATTGGCCAAGGGAGAATGAGTATAACATACATACAAGTAAGTTAATATAAAGTATATAAAAATAAAGCAGTTATTACAAGATGGAGAAACCACTAATTACGAGGGGATCAGGAAAGGTTGCATGTAGGAGGTTGTGGCATCTGAGGTGGACTTTGATGGAAGCTAGGGATGCTATGAGGTAGAGGAGAGGAGGGACCACTCGTGGAAAGGTTGGATGTCTAGAGATGTCAGTATCAATCTGGTAACATATCTAAGGCAGGATGGGTTCTAGATGGTGAGGGAACTTGAAATCATGCTTTATAGGATCAGTTGGAGGATATTTAACCTAGGGCAAAAGTACTGGAGTGATTTGTTATTTCCTTCTCCAGCTCATTTTCCAGATGAGGAAACTGAGGCAAACAGGGTTAAGTGACTTGGCCAGGATCACATGGCTACTAAGTATCAGAGGCTGCATTTGAACTCATGTCTTACTGACTCCAGGTCTAGCATTCTATCCGTGGCACCACCTGGCTGCCCCTACCTACAAGCAAGTAGTTGTTAATTGGTTCTGAAACACAAGCAAAGCATCATCTCTTCAAGTCACCAAGACATTTCCCCAGTCCCTTTATACCTGATGAAATACTTTCATTCTTTGTGGGTTCTTCCTACTGACTCTCACTACTAACCACTTCTTGTTGTAGATGGGGTGCTCTTTATAATAGGGTTTTTAAAAAACCTTTTCCCCCCTTTTCTAGCCAGTTTGTTCAGGTAATCTGTAATTAGAAATTCTTGCCAATATCCTGATGAAGACAGTAACCAGACCCAAATGTTACCAGTAAGAAGCTCTTCTGATAATATTTACCATCATTTCTATAAATACTCATCCATTTTGTTTAAGTTGTTGATTTTATTTGGCATATGGCTAGGCAAATAGTTTATAATAATATCCTTTACTTCTTCATCTGTTCTGTTTAGAAACTTTTGTGAGGAAGGAAAAAAGTACCTGTCAGCAATGCCTTGTTCCTTCCCTTCTCTCCTGTCCTTACCCGTCAGCTGCTGTCTGCTCTCAACTTGCTTTTCTGTGCCACTGAAGTGTTTTGTTTTGTCTTGTTTTTCTTAATTAAAATTCAAGCCCAGGGGAATTTTTCTAGTCTTAAGGGACACATTCTCTCAAACCACGGTAGTTTGATAAAAATCACTTTTTTACATACTGAGGACATTTTTGTTTGGAGTATTGGAATTAGTTATCAAAAATCAGGGCATCCTCTGTCCTAGTCAGCCTTGGAGAAACACTGGTGGTTTTTTTTCCTGTCTGAATTCCCTTTTGTAATTCCCCTTACCTCCTCCACAGGCTCCAGAGTATTGAATCACTGCAATATCATTTGCTTCATATCTGGGAAAGTGCACAGTGTGCAGAATTTGATTTTATATTAGTTAACATTTAGATTACTTTTTGATAAGATTCTAGAGACCTCCACTGCCCCTTCATGGTTCAGGGGAAGCAATTCTAGTTTTACCTTCTGGAGCATCTCTACATGCTTGTAAAACTTCAGTTTCATGATCTTGTTCTTGGATAGCCCCACTATGGTTTTCGTTGTTCATTCATTTCAGTTGTGTCCAATTCTTCATGACCATATCTGGGGTTTTCTTGGCAAAGATACCAGAATGGTTTGCTATTTCCTTCTTCATCTCATTTTACAGAAGAGGAAACTGAGGCAAACAAGGTTAAATGACTTGCCCAGGGTCACGTAGCTAGTAAGTGTCTGAGGCTGGCTTTGACTCTGGTCTTCCTAACTCCAGACTCTATGTACTGCACCACCTAGCTGCCCTGAGTAGCCCTACTGGGAGTCTGTAAATCTCCATGAATAAGCACTAAGCCCAAACCAACACTTTTTCAGTGCCTTCTGTATTTAAGGGACTGTCCTAGGCACTGAAGATACAAACAAAATGAAAATTAGCCCCTACATTCAAGGAACTTACGTTCTACTGAAGGACACCAACATTTATCCAGTTAAGAGAATACAAAATCATTTTAGAAAGAAGATAACCCTAATACCACCAGTAGCAGAGATCAGGGAGGGTTTCTCAGAAATGGCAGTACGGGAGCTATGAGAATCTTAGGATTCTTAGAGTTTGGGGAGCAGGGTGGGGCAGGAGGGGGTGCATTCCAGGCACGAGAAACAGCCTATGTAAGGACCATGAGACCTGCCATCTATCTCTCTGCTCTTCCACTTACTATTTGCATGACTCTCTCAGCTTCCATTTTCTTATCAGTAAATCCCGCATCCCTGAGTGGTTTAACTTTAAAGCGTTGTTATTGATATTGTTTTATAAGCTGCAATATGCTCTACTGATTGAGCTATTATTTTCTTATTCTTGGTGTAAAAATTTCATTTGTCTATTTTGTTTTTGAATCATCTACATTCCCCAGTGTAGCACTCTACCTTCCCACTTCCAGGGAATCATCCTTCAGGACAAAGAATTGAAAAAGAAAAAAATTTCAGCAAAACTAGGCAACATATAAACTAGTATTTTATGTAGTATTCCACACCCATGGGCTCTACCCATGAAGGATAGGGGGGTATATTTTCCTATCTCTTTTTTTAGAGCCAACATTGTCATTTTGAAGTCATACCCTTTAATAATTTTCATTATAATTTATATATGCCTATATAAACTAAATGTAAATAATAAGTTTAAGTTACAATTTCACAACATACAGTTTCTTTTTTGTTGTTCTTTCTACTTACATCCATATGATAATTGTGTTTATTGTTTTTCTGGTTCTGCTTACTTTTTACATCAGTTCATAAAAGTCATCTTTTGATTCTCAGTGTTCATAGTTATAGCTTCTTACAGCACAGTAAGATCACATTACATTCATTTACAAGTTGTCGAACCATTTCCCAGTCAATGGACATCTGCTTTGTTCCCAGTTCTTTGCTATATAAAACATGCTGCTATGAAATTCTCAAAATATACAAAATCTTTCCTTTCCTCTCCTCTCCTCTCCTTTCCTTTCCTTTCCTTTCCTTTCCTTTCCTTTCCTTTCTTCTCCTTTCCTCTCCTTTCCTTTCCTTTCTTTTTTCCTTTCCTTTTTGCCATTAGCCTTCTTGGGGGTATATGCCCACTAGTGGAATCTATGGATCAAAAAGTTTTTAATTGAACAATCTAAGAGCATTGGGCTTGGGGTCAGAAGACATGAGTTCAAATCTCACTGTAGGCACTTAATAGATGCACAAGTCACCAATCTTCTCTGTCTCTTTTTCCTTATCTGTAAAATGGGGATAGTCACAGCACGTACCTTTCAGAGGTATTGTGAGGAGCAGAGGAGATACTGATTTTAAAGCACTTGGCACAGAGCCTGCCACATGGTAAGCACTGTATCATCTTCATTATCGTTAGTATCTCCCCAGGTAGTTTGAGGGTCAAATGAGACAGTAATTGTTTAGCGCTTAGCATAGTACCTAGTACACAGTAAACTCTATATAAATGTCACATGATGAGGATGATGATGATGATGAGAGCCTTCTCTTCCAATACGATATATTAACAATAGTGATAAGTTGTAAGATGCAGAAAGACTGTTGTCCTAATATAGTGCTGGTGGAGCTGTGAGTGCATCTGACCATTCTTCTAAGCAATTTAGAATTATACTAAGATAGCAGTAACAATAACATTGTGACATAATAATCATTACCCTGGGCAAGTGACTTTACCCCGTTTGCCTCCATTTCCTCATCTGGAAAATGAGTTGGAAAAGGAAATGGCAAATCACCCCAGTGTCTTGGCCCAGAAGCCTCAAATGGGGTCACAAAGAATCAGACACTGCTGAAATGACTAAAAAACGACAAAACTAGGGGAGTGCATTAGATCGGGCATTTTTAAACTTTTGAAGGGGTCATCAACCTCTTTAACAGCCTGGTGAAGCCTGTAGCCTCCTCAGAATGTTTTTAAATAATGGAAGCAAATGTTAGATTTCATTTAGAGGTTAGCAAAAATAAAAACAGGACTGTTTTCCTGTGTAAGTTCACGGATCTCCTGAAATCTCTCCTCTGGGAGGTCTGTGGCCCCCAGGTTAAAAACTCCTGTATTAGATTATGTTAAGATCCCTTCTAGCCATAATAATCTAAAATTTTTAAAATCTAGACAGATAAAAAAATGGTGGTGTGGGTTTTTTTCTCACTTTGCCTTATATCTGACAACTCTGGCTCCTTTTCATTAAGCTGTGACATTTTCCGTAGTTTAGATTTCTTTATCCGTCTATAGACCTGTTGAAATGGAAAAGGAACCCAATCCTTTTCTTTGGTTGGAGGATAAGAATGCCTGGACAGATGATTCTCAGATCCTCAGTACTTAGTGGGTAGCACCCACTCTATCTGGGAAAGAGGACTTGATGGGAAAGGGAAGGGAGGATGTTATGAAGAGGAAGGCATCCTTCTAGCTTCTTTGCCTACTCCTAAGAAAACTACTTTGTTTAAGACCCATGATAGTCAGCAGTAAGTCCTTCTATCCCAGTACTCAATCAATGACATCATAAGGATTAGAGCCTCCAACCTCATAATTCACAGTAAGGAATATAAGCCATCCACCGAGTATTTTTGAAGCAAAAAATGTACATGTTGTTGAAACAAAATTTTAAAAAAATCTTCAGGCCTGCCTGTTATTGTAGAAAAGCAAGATTCCACTTGACTCACTATAAAATTCTCTATTGGATGGAACTTCACCTTCATCCCCTTTAATGCACAGTCAGATAACTAGACGACTTAAGCGATGGGAGCAAAAGCTACCGAAGTCCTGTCCAGGCAAACCCACCTTCTTTGCTCAAATTAATGAGAAGACCATTAATCAATGCATGGTTAAATTAGATTAGGTTCCATTCAGCTTTAGGGCAGATATGTTAGGATGTTCTCAGTGTTTCTAAATCTATCCTTCCCAAGGGAAAGCAGCATCACTACCCCTTCTACATCAGAAATGAGCAGAAGACTCCAGGGTCACAAATATAGGTGTCAGATGACTGAAGCAACACTATATGGTGGAAAGAATGTTGGACGAGGAAAGCATGGTTCAAAATTGGGTTCAGTCATATGTGTGATAGGATTTAGAGAAGGAAAGGATTGAATGGATCATTTAGAGTTCTATCCCTTCATTTTACAGAAGAATAACCTGCAACCCCAAGAGGTTAAATGATGTGGCCAAGGTCAAGTAAATAGAGATTAAAATCTAGGTGATATGACTCCAAATCCAGTGCACTTTTCATTATGCTCCATTGGGTCACAATTCTATTGGTCATGTGATCCTGGTAAACTACTTAATTTCATCAGTTTCCTCCTCTGTGAAATGGAGAAAATAACAGTAGGAAGACCTCCAAATGAAAGAATTCCATTATTTTTGGAGGTAGCCTCTTCCACTTTTAGGATGTTTGGGAATTTGGGAGATTTTTTTTAGTGTTTTGGAACTATGCTCAAAGGACTATAAAACCATGCATATCCTTTGACCCAGTAAATACCACTGCTAGGTCTATATTCCAAAGACGTCCAAAAAAAGGGGAAAGGACCCATTTGTACATAAAATATTTGTAACAACTCTTTTTGTGACTACGAACTGGAAATCAAAGGGATGCCTATCAATTGGAAAATGGCTAAACAGACTGAGGTATATGATTGTAATGGAATATTTTTTATGCTATACAAAGTGAAAAACAGGATGATTTCAGAAAAATCTGGAAAGATTTACATGAACTGATGCATAATGAAGTGAACAGAACCGGGAGAATGTTATATGCAGTAATAACAACATTGTTTGAAGGGTGAACGACTTAGCTGTTCTCAGCAATGCAATGACCCAAGACAATCCCTAAGGAATAATGATGAAGCATGTTTTCCACCTCCAGAGAAAGAACTGATATTGATTGAATACAGACTGAGGCATTGCTATTTTTAACTTTCTTTTTTCTTTTATTTCAGTCTTCTTACAAAATTTCTAATATGAAAATGTTTTACATAATTGCACATGTATAGCCCATATCTGATTGCTTACAGTCTCAGGGAGGGGAAGGGAAGGGCATGAGGGAAGGAGAGAATTTGAAAAGAGATCCCTTAGGATCGAGAGCTAGAAAAGATTTTGGTAATTATCTAGTTAATTTTACTTATGAGTAAACTAAACCCTGACAAGTGAAATGACATGACCAACTTCAAAAAGTAAGTATAAGAAAGCTGAGATTGGAACCCAGTTTCCTCTACCACCTTTTTTAGCATACAACATTCCCTTTCTTCTATATATAGGTTTGGTGAAAACATATCATAATATTTAAAAATCACTGGGAAATGTCTTAAGTTTCCTTTGAGATCACTGGGAAAAACTAGCATCTTAGCCTTGAATGACTAAGACTCTTGTTACATAAGACTCTATACATTATTATATAAACTGCCCTTTCCCAGCAGGTACCTCTCTGATTTGAGAATTTAGCAGTTTTCAACACTCATGTTTCTGTCTCTGGGGCCATATGTTGGAGAATTGCAGGGCTAAAGTTTTATTTCTGTCAAGGCAAGTGAAACAAGAACTTTATGACTTCCTAGGACAAAAAACAAATACAACCTCCCATTTGGATGAAAATAAAGACCTTTTTGGTTTTGTTTTTATTGAACCAGTCTAGCTTAACCATCTTTATTACAGGTATTGTTCTCTCTCAAGAATTTGGAATTTACGGTTGTAGCTTTTATGACAATACTTTAAATCTTATGAAATTTATTGATTTATTTTGTTCTGACACTACTCAACAGACACCCAAACAAACTCCTTTGCCAACTACATTACACTGGAAAAGGGTATCCATTAGCTTGGCACAGGGATAAGAACACTGGCCCTTAGTCAGAGGACCTGGGTTCAAATCCTGCCTCTGATGTCTATTACCTGTCATTTTGGTTGAGTCAATAAACCCTCCTGACCTTCACTTTCCTCATCTGTACAATGAAATAACCAGTTTAGATGGCTTTTAAGGTCCCTTATAACTTTACATCCTAGAATTCTGTTAACACAAAGGAGGACTGTTTCTTTTTAGAATTGACTAGGTTTTTGCCTTTCTATTTTGACCTCCCTTTGTTATTGTCCTTGTGGATACTGTGGACAATAACTATATTCTGGTCCAGTCACTTCACACAAATACTTCCCATCTACTTAGTCAGCATTTATTAGTTACTCGTTATGTTTGGGCTGTATTAAGGGCTGAGAGTACAAATAAAGACAAGCATTTTACATTCTAACAAGGGAGAGACATGTGAACATGCTATCAGTGCCATGTGATATATAAACAACTAGATATATACAGACTAGAGGGGAGGTAATCTGAGAGGAGATGATCCTCTCAGTGCAAGGAGATGAGTCAGTGCAAAGATAGATAATCCACTTTTGGGGGAGAAAGGTAGAAGGAAGGTCTAACGTTTAATAGTGCTTAGGTCAGAGCCATGCTGAGCCTCATTAAATTCTGTGGATTGTAGCTAGCCTCAGACCTTCACCTCCTTATCCCTCCCAATCTGGCATCATTTATATAATGCTTATACACTCATGATTAATGATAAATCTGAGAACGTTCCTTGAGATTTGTCCACTCAAAAATGTGGTGATGGTGTTTTGTTCTATTTTGTTTAATCATTCCTGGAATTGATGCTCCTTCCTTTAAGGCAGAATATGACTATTGAACTAGCTGAGTGGCTTTGGTCAACTCAAACTATCTGAGCCTTAGCTGTATCATCTGTGAAGTGGGTCAATAATCCTCATGTGATCATCTTCACAACGTTCTGAGAAGAGAAATGCTTTAATAAAGGAGGAGAAGGTCTTATCAAGCAATAAAATTCTGCAATCACCATGAGTTGTAATCTTCTTTCCTCCTTCCCTCCCTCCCTTCCTTTTTTCTCTTTCTCTTTTCTTTCTCTTTACTTACTTCTTTCTTTCTCATTTACAAAGAACTTATTATGTGCCAGGCCTGGCACATTTTACTCCTGAAGTAAGTAAGTATTGATTACTCAAGCCTCATATGGAAAGACAAAGACTGACTGGCTGAGTCAGGTCTAATGTCCTAAAGCCTATCCTGGAATAGGTACCAACTAGGAAATAAGTCAGCTAGATCTTGGTCTGTAGTTGTTTTCCTCAAGCCTCTTCACTCTTTACCTGGGTTGTGCATTTATTTTCATTCTCTAGTTGGTTGGTTCTACATGTCTTATTCATCCACACAACCTATGATATCCATGATACACAAAGGAGTTTAGGTAAGGCTCTTACTGAAGCACTCTCTATTTTCCTTACTTATTCCTCTCCTGTTTTCCTGTGGCATTGCAAAGGGTCTCCATCTTAAGCCCCAGATGATTTCTTTTGGTTTCTACTGTATGGTTTCATATTTGCTGACTCTCTTCTCAGATCAGTTCCATCTCAGAGACCAGTGCTCATGAAGCCAAGGTTGTGGGTTCAATCCTTGGGTTGGCCAGTGAATTTTAGCCATAGGCTATCCCCTAACCTCAGCCAGATGGTCTTGCAGATGCGTGTCCCTGGTCACAAGGGGATTTGGCTAAGACAGTTGGACAGCTCCCAGTGCAGACCAAATAGCTTAGAGCATGTGCTTTCCAGATGGTTTCTTAGTAACATCATCCTTTCATAAAAAGGACAACTTATTATCATTCTTTTCAAGTTGTTTCCCAGGCAGTTTTCCATCTTCCTATTTTGACTGGAAGCTCCTTGAGATTAGGAAGTATGTCTTATCTTTCTCCTTCCCACTAACCCATAGGACCAACTATAGTTCTTTGTCCTCCCTTGGGTCTCAGTGAATGACTGACTTCATTAGAGGGAGAGCTTGCTCTCTGAAAACCTTAGTGAAAGCTAATAATGTATGATTTAGAAGTACCTACAGCTCCAGTATTAGTTGTTGGTATATTTGTTTTCCTTCAAGCAACATAAATAATTCTCTGATGGCCATTGTGGCATGTTAGGGTCATCCAGTCTACATAGCAAATATGGCCCATGACATAGAATAAGTGTAGCGATCAGATGAGAGAGTCCTTAAAAATGTATGCCTTAATTTAACTTTAGGAGTAAATACTATGTGCCTGGCCCATAGTAAGTGGTATAGAAATGTGTGTGTGTGTGTGTGTGTGTGTGTGTGTGTGTGTGTGTGAGGGAGAGAGGAGAGAGAGAAGGAAGGAAGGAAGGAAGGAAGGAATGAAGGAAGGAAAGAAGAGAGGAAAGAAAGAGAAAGAACAAAGAAGGTGAGAAGAAGAAAGGAAGAAAAGAAAGAAAGAAAGAAGGAAGGAAGTCCCTGTCTTCAAGAAGCATATATTCTAATGCAGGAAGAAAGGGGAACTGAAAAGATGGATGGGAGTGGGAAAAGGTACTGGGAAGAGAGGGGTAGTAGAGAACATCCTGTAGCAATGAGTCAGCAGGGCAGCCTGGAGAGAACTCAGTATATCTGTGGCCTGGTCTTCCTCCTTAAATTGCAAGTTCTTGGAGGAAATAGCCAATAAGAAGGTGAGGTCTTAGGGATAGAGAGTACTTCTAATTCAGGAACTTGTCTAGGGGAGGAAGAGGTTTTTCTGAAATGATAGAGATGGTCCTGGGGAGTTGAGTCAGCAGGGCAGCCCAAGGATGGAAGTCAGCCAAGGTGACTGGTGGTAAGGTAGGAGGACTCAGATGTACATCCTTGCCACACAGACTGAGGGTTTTGTTCACATATGACCCTGACCCACGCATGTATCACATGGGCCAAAAGAAACCAAAAGAGAGAAGAAAGATTAACTTGTGGATTAATTGCTATTCAGGTTCTCAGAGACGGAGGCTCATTCCAGCCCTCTCACTTGATACCACCTCACCAGTGAGGAAACCTTCGAACAGCACTGGTGTGCGCTGGGTAGATGGCCCAATGCGGAGCACCCAGAGGGGTCTAGGGGAACCCTTTGAGATCAAAGTCTATGAAATTGATGATGTGGAGAGACTTCAGCGGCGTCGAGGCATTGACAGCAAGGTGAGAACTACCTTGAAATATTTGAGGGTTACAGAGAGGATGTCAGGACAGAAGAGAGGAGTCACTTTTTCATATAAAGGGATAATGGATGGGTGGAGGCAAGCTATGGTTCTCTCTTTCCATAGAGAACCAAACAAGGTCCAGACCATAAGTGGAAAGATTTTGACTCAAACAGCAGAGTTGTTGTGGGTGTTGTGGGTGGCATCCTTGTCAAAGATTTTAAAGTTCTCTCTATCTGGTATACCTGAAATATAGCCTTGCCTAAAGGCAGAGGGAAGCACCCCCTGACTTCTGAGGTTTCATTCTGTATCATTGACTCCACAGGTCCAAATAAACATGTGTCCTGCTAATACATAGTCCCTTGTGCTTTCTCCATGGGAAGGCTGTGAAGCTCCCACCCTATAAGAAGATCCAAGTCTGAACAGTCAGCCCTAGGCAGTGCAATATATCTTTATCATATTTCTCTGAGTAGAGACTTAGCTAAAATTTCTTGGGCCCTTTCCAAGCTTCCAGATGACTTGTCCCTTGTTTATTCAATATTTAGTGATTGGACTGGCTATGTTTGACCTCACAATCTTTCTCTGCTTTCTCTCCACCTTCCCCAATTCTCCTCACTCTTTGTACTAGGAGGTGATATGCTTCAATGCAAAGCTGAAAATCTTGGAGCATCGCCAGCAGAGGATTGCTGAGGTTCGGGCCAAGTATGAGTGGTTAATGAAGGAACTGGAGATGACCAAGCAGTATCTGATGCTGGATCCCAACAAATGGCTCAGTGAATGTAAGTGCCTGGGTTTGTTTCTTTCTTTGTGGCCTAACGTACTTTCCAACTAAACACTCTGACCTATAACCTTGGGGCAGAGTGCGAGAGACACTAGAAATGAGCATATAGAATTCTTATCCAATGGAGACAGAACTACAGCTAAAGAAGGGGAGTAGGACTTTGTGCCAGGTTGCCACGATTTAGACAGTGCCAACAGAACCATTCAAGGGCACCCTTCCTTCCCTTAAGTGGTCTCACTCCAAGTGAGTGCTACCCATCATTCATTCCTTCTTTTCTAGGCAAAGAGAAAGCTTCCACTTAGAGCCATGAATAGAGATATTTGACATGAATAAGCAGTCCTACTCACTGAGAGCCAAGAAATGAAGGGTTGGATGGAGAGGGGGGAGGGTAGCTGGGAGAGGAGATGCAGGAAAAGGTGGTAAATATTGTTGCTAATAGATTACTTCTTATGTGTCTCAGTCCAGAGCACCTGAAAATGAGATTTTTTTTCTTTTCTACATGTGGCAGAAGATCACCCAGACATAAAGGCTGTACTATAAATCTGTTCCCACACCACATAATCATACTGAATTTCTAGCCTAAAATTGAAAAGCATTTATGAAGCTCTTAATAGGATAGAATTTGCAGTCTTAGAAAAAAGGGGGAAAACTACCAGAGTCAGGGGTAAGAAGGAAGTCCTAAAGTGTTATTTTGGTTTAATAGAAAACTCAAGATCTTGGTGACCATATAAAAGTCAATTCAGAATAACTCTTGCAGTGTTTTTGAAAGACAATTGTCACTTTATCACATGCCAAATCTAAAGTCAGGCTGCTAAGTGGTGCACTGGATGGCGCTCCTGGCCTGGAGTCAGGAAGACCTGAGTCCAAATGTAACCTCAGACACTTACCGTCTGTATGACCCTAGTCTAGTCACTTAACCTTGTTTGCCTTAGTTTCCTCATCTATAAAATACACTGGAGAAGGAAATGGCAAACAAGTCCCTTATCTTTGCCAAGAAAACCCAAAGTGACATCATAAAGAGTCATATATGACTGAAGTGACAGAACAACCACAACAAATCTAAAGTCAGTCACAAACCTTAATTTTGATGTGGGATCAACACCAAACACTTAGTTTACTGGGACAAAAATAGTTTGCTAGCACCAGTAATGGTTTACAGGTATATTTATCCAATGTATTGCTTTATATCATGGCAGATAGGGAGCTGACCTTGAAACAAGAAGGACTTGGGGTGAAGCCTCACCTCGTTGTGACCCTGGGCAAATCACTTAATCTCTTGGCAATCTCAGCAATTCTTTAAGACTGTGTTGCAGAAGTGTTATTGATCTGCATTTGTAGAGGGAGTTTCCTAACATGGAAGGTCCCTATACCAATGGAATGGCAAACCAGTTTCTTAATCTTGTCCTTTAGGGGTTTTTGGTATTCAGTCATTTTTCAGTTGCATTTGACATTTCATGACCCTATTTGGCAGAGATACTGGAGTGGTTTGCCATTTCCTTCTCCAGCTCATCTTACAGATGAGGAAACTGAGGCAAACAGGATCCAGTGACTTGCCCAGGTCACACAGCTAGTAAGTATTTGAGGCCAGATTTGTTCCTAACTCCAGACCCACTTTGTTTTATAAGGCATATATTAAATAACTCTCCAAGGTTGCTTTCCTGAAGAATTCTTGACCCTAAACTTGTACACCAAATCTAGGGCTCTTTACACTAATCAGTGCTGCTTATGTGACTCTGGGTCTCAGTTTCATCACTTGTAAAATGAGGTTGACCTCTAAGATCCCTCCCAGTTTCAACCAACATTCTGTTTTTGTTTGGAAGATGGCCATTTCCAGGAAGGTAGCTATCCAGAAAAGGCAAAAGAGCCTGACTAGGGTTCCTAGGAAGGCTTGCAGATTGGGCACCTACTGCCCACTCACTCTTTGCTGAATGTTTGGTCCTCTTCCTAAACTTCTCTCTGAAATTCTCTGCTTCCCCACTTCCCTTGGGTTACAGAGCCTCTCTAAATATAGAACTCTTCAAGGGGAAATACAGAACCTTTTCCTCTTCCCTCTCATTAAAGCACTGGAGATCTGGGGAAGGACCAAGCCCTCTTAGTCATTCAGAGCCTTCAAAATGAAATAAATGGTAGTGTAGTGGATAGAGTACTGGGTTTCCTTGTGTGATCTTGGATTCCTTATTTGTAAAATGGAGATGATAGTAACTACTACCTTGAAAAGTTGTTGTATCAACTGAGATAATATTTGTTAAAAAAAATGATTAGCATAGTACCTGGCACATAGTAGGTGCTATATAAATACTAGGGAGGAGGAGGAGGAGGAGGTTTTACTTTAGTCAAGTCACATTATTTCAATGGGCCTCAGATTTTAAAGTGAAGGAGTTGGATTCCCCAGCCTCTAAGATTCTTCCTGTTGGGTTTGATATAGTGAACAGGGACAGTAGGTTTCATGAAGAGAAAACATCTTAACATGATTTTCTTCTTCTGCCCTATCAATTTAGACTCATACAGAGTCCTAAAATGCCAAGTTAGAGACTAGTAGTCCTAGAGGGGACTTAGTCCCTCTAGTCAGAGTCCCTAATTTTATAAATGAGGAAAATGAGACCCAAAGAGGGGAAGGTACTAAGACAAAGTAACAGAGCAAGGTAACAGCAACCGAGAATAGAACCTGGACTTCAGACTCTCAAGGCAGGGCTAGTGCACCAGGGCTGTATCAACTTTTCTTTGTGGCTTGCTTTCCCAGGTTGGGTCAGGTTAAGTGCTCGCAGGATTCAATTCATCATTCTTATCACAGAACAATAACAGTGTTGGAGAGGCCATGTCCTCCTTCCCTTCCTCCTCACCTTTCCCATTTGGCTGTGGCTCCAGACTTTGCTTCACTCCTCTCCAGTTCACCAATCACCATTCCCAGAAAATATGAAACAAAGAGATCCTAAGTCCAAAGTGGCACCTAGTACTCCAAGCTTAGCGACTCTGAAAGCATGGGATCAATGTAACCCATTATTACCAGTATGGAGAGAAAGATGCCAGGTTTAGAGTCAGGAGATCTAGCTTTGAATCCTAGGGTAGTCAGTTACCATCTCTGTAACCTGGGACAAGTCCAAGATGGCGTCTAAGCTCTCTTCTAGTTCTAAGTCCATGGTCCTGTGATATTTCCTGAGCAGCCACTGTGTGATTGATGCCATGCTAACATCTAGAGAGGGATATGCCTAGAGCATCCTAGGACAAGATGTGTGGTCCCAGCAAAGGATCACCTGTCAATAGGCACACCCTGGAACATAAGCAGCCACCGTTCAAGTGGAGTCCCATAAAAAGAGAGATCCTTCCTTTGTGAAAATCTATTTCTCTTAGTTAACAAAGGATAAATAGGATCTTTCTGAAATGGTGGGGTTTTTATTTGGGGGAGGGGGTCATTCCCAGAATCCCAACTCCATTTTACATGGTTCACCTTTTATGCTAGCTTCTAGGGATATGGTCTTATCCTGGGCAGCCTAGTGGAAAGACCACTGCACATAGAATTAGGAGACCTAGTTCTAAAGTCATCTGTGACAAAGACGAGCTCTGTGAATCTAAGCAAGTCATGTTACATCTCTGAGCCTTATTTTCCATCTTCTGTGAAATGGGTATAGTAATATTTACACTCTACATCATTGGGTTGTTGTAGGGAAAGTTCTCTGTAAATGTGAAAGCAAGCAATTAATCAGTCAGTCAGCAAGGATCCCTTGAGTGCCTACTATGTGACAAGAGGATGAGGGTATAAAGATAGAAATGAAATGGTCCATGCCCATAAGAATCGTATATCCTATTAGAGTTATATACATTCATATATACAAAAGAAATAAAATGTAATTTGGGTAAGAAATTAGAAATTGGGATGAGGTGGGGGTAGTCATGGGGAAATCAGGAAAAGACCTCAGATGCTGAGCTGAGTTTTCAAGGAAATTAGGGATTTGAAGAGACAGAAATGGGGACTGAATGTATTCCAGTCCTGGAGAATAGCCTGTACTAAGGCCCAGAGGAGTGGGAGTATTATATATAAAGAATAGCAGGGCAACCCATTTGATCAGTTTGACTTGATGAGCAATATACAAATATGTTACTCAATAAATAAACTAAGCAATATAAAATATAAACACTCAATAAATATTTGTGGAATAAATGATTGATGAAGCAATCAGAGGTGCATTTTAGCTGAGAAGCCAAGGAGCAAACCTGAAGTTTGAATTCCAACTCTAAAAGCTATTGGGTACTTAGCCCTGGCCAAGTCACATTATCTTTCCAAGGCTAGACCTCGTTATTTGTGCCCATAGCTGACAGTTGCAGTGGGATGAGCTCTGTGTATGGTTCAACTGTTACTATTGAATCAATTATTAATTATATAATTATGTTGATAATTACATTAATGTAGGATAGTATACGTGTAATACATCTACAAGTAATTGTCATAATTAATACTAGGAAGCAGGCACATTTTCAGTCTAGGGCAGGCTTAGTAGTAGATAAAATAAAGTGCAGATGCTTTTTTAGGAAAGGGGTCTAGATATTGAAAGACATCCCCCCTTTTGCACAAGTGGGGAGATCCACAGAGGTGGAACATTGAAAATATTTTCTGATGTTTTTGTACTGATCAGTTTTTCTTATTTTTTTCTTTAAAAATATGTGTTGGAAAATGCTCTAAGTCACTATTGATTAGAGAAATGCAAATTAGAACATCTCTGAGCTACCACTCCATACCCGTCAGATTGGCTAATATAACAGAAAAGGAAAATGGCAAATATTGGAAAGGATATGGGAAAATTGAGATACTAATGCATTCTGTAGAGCAATTTGGAAATATGCCCAAAGGAGTATAAAACTATGCATACCCTTTGACCAAGCAATGCCACTACTAGATCTGTATCCCAAAGAGATAGAAAACAAAAAGGAAAAGGATCAATATGTATACAAATATTTATAGCAGCTCTTTTAGTGGTAGCAAAGAACTGGAAATTGAGGGGCTGTCCATCAGTTGGGGAATGACTGAACAATGTTGTATATGAGTGTGTTGGAATACTGTTGTGCTATAAGAAATGACTAGCAAGATGCTCTCAGTAAAACCTGAAAAGACTTACATGAACTGATGCAAAGTGAAATGAGCAAAACCAGGAGAACATTGTACACGGAAGCAGCAATATTGTATGATGATCCTCTATGAATGACTTAGTTGTTCGCAGCCATACAATGATCCTAGACAACTCTGAAAGACTTATGATGAAAAATGCTATCTGTCCCCTGAGAAAGAACTGTTGGAATCTAAATGTAGTTTGAAGTATAGTTTTTCTTTGCTTTGTTTCTTTTTCTTTTTGTTTGTTTTCTTTTACAACATGACTAACATGGAAATATATTTTTCATGACTGTACCTGTGTAATCTATACCAAATTGCTTGTCTTCTCAATGAGGAAGGAAGGGAGAGAATTTAACTCAAAAAGATTTTAAAGCAAATGTTAAAAATTATTTTTATATGTAATTGGAGGGAAATAAAATATTAAATTAAAAAATATATATGTTAACTTGGTATTACTGTCTGGGAGAAGGAGGGGAAGAGATACTGGGAGAAATTTTGGCAGTGTGAAAACAGAAGATACAAGAGGAAAGACACCAAGACAATAGAGCTTGCTACTGAGCTGGACATTCAGATAAATCTGTCTTCTCCCTTTACACTGTATGCCCACCATCTCTCTTTTTTCTTGCAGTTGACTTGGAGCAGGTATTGGAACTGGATTCCTTGGAGTACCTGGAAGCCCTCGAATGTGTGACTGAGCGCCTAGAAAACAGGGTCAACTTCTGCAAGGCCCATCTCATGATGATCACCTGCTTTGACATCACCTCCAGGCGCCGATAAAGAGTCAACTCTTCCCCTCCCATTCCCTCACCTCCACCCTATCTTCCACCTTCATTCCACTCACCCACAGCCCAGGACTCCCCCGAAACAGGAGTTTCTCTCCCAGGCCCTCTGCAAAGACAGCACCCCAAAGACCACGGAATGAGGATGAAGGTCGGTGGCAAGTCTGGAGCGAGTGTTGAGCGGCAGGCGATTTTTCTTTTCCTTTCCTTTCTCCAGGAAGGGTGCCAACACCAAACCTGCAGTGAAGGAGCAAAATGTTGAGAAGGCCAAGGTATATCAAAGCCCCTGAGAGACTGAAAAGAGCACTTTGAGGAACTTTCAAGGACACGTTTGTACATACAAACTGCAAGCAAAGGCAACCTTGTTCTTTCCTGGCTTTGGCTGAGGAAAGGCAAGGGTGGAAGGTGGACAGCTGCTGCCGAGAGCTAAACGAAACAACAAACAACAAATACCCCGAAAGACTGTTTAAGTGCCTTGCAAATCTTTATTATCCAAACGTTTATGTTCATACTTTCTTGTGTACAGATGGTGCTAGTCAAGAAAATTCCAAAACAAACAAAAAAGGAAAATCAAACACATTTTGGAAATGTATTAATGTATTTACAACTCATTTCCTCCTGTTTCTGACTTGCTGTTTCTAAGTAACTTGTGTTTGTAGAGATATTTCCTAATCAGTACCACATATGAATAAATGTTAACTGTCTTTTATGGTTTACCTCCAGTAAGGCCACTCAAACAGAACGTGGACACTTCCTGTTGATAGCCAGTGTGTTTCCAGCAAGACTTTGGGGTGCCAGGTGATCTCAGCCACTGTCTTTTACCATCCTCATGGACGCTGGGCTTGTCTTGGGATAATCATGTTTCAGGATCACTTTGGGTTTTGGGGAATGGATGAGGAGAAAGTGAATACCACCCAATACTAGAGGTATCCTTTGGGATCTTTTTCCACTTCCACCCTCCTCCCCAGCATCTTGCCAGCTGACATGGCATCAGTGGGCTTCATGTATGGTCCCCCCAGGGAGTCCTGGCAGACATTTGAATTCCTGTCACCAAGCATTACCATTTCTTTGTCTCTTAAAAAGCAACCCCATGAATTGAAGTTTCTCATTTTAATTTTTATTCCCCAGAACCCTTTGAAATAGAGAGTTTGAGCCAACACAGAAGTCTTCTCATGCTTTGGTTTCGTGAATTTGCTTTTGGGGGACTGTTTCATTCTAGGACCTGTCCAAAGTACTTATTTGGTACTTAGAGCATGGCACACAGGTTGGGTTTAAATGAAAGCAGCTTAGTGCCACATAAGATAAATACCTTTTGATCTCTAAAATACTATCAGAAAGTGAAAGAATAAGGAAGTTAATTCTGCCAAGGTCCTTAACTGCCATGGAACTGCAGAGGGATGCTTTGCCTTTCCCACTCTTCTTTTGCCTCAACCCTAGAGCACAGGAGAAGACATTTCTTCTTCTTCATTCCCATATATGTTCTCTCAAGCTAGCCTATTACCAGTGTCCCTCTAAGATAAAAGAACTGGTGCCAGTAGGAATGGGTAGTATGATAGAATAAATGGAGGCATGGTATAATTGAGTACTACAATTGGTTGAAATCCCACCTTTGGCACTTAACTAGCCCCTCTGAACCTCAGTGTCATGTCTCTAACTCCACAGAGTGATGGGGGGGCTCACATGGGATGAGTGCTTCAAAATACTTTGCAAATTTTAATTCAAGTACTACATAAATATCAGGTATTATCCTATATGTTTCCCAGATCCCAGAAGTTTGTGGCATTATGTACAATTTAGGATATGTATCCCAACAATATTATTTTTGGATATTATCCCCATTTAACAGAGCAAGGATGTTAAAGTTAAGGAACTTTCCTGATAACCATAAGGAATTAGTAGCAGAAGCAGGCATGGAGTATAAAGAGTCTGACCTTCTTTCCAAGAGGGTCTTATGTCTTTCCTCCAGACATGGAGGAATTTCAGAGCAATGAAATGCAGTGTTTCTAGGTTTCTGTACCTTAAACCAAACCTTCTGAGGAATCTTTTACCAACACCTAGAGAGGTGTTGTTACATTTTTAGGCTAGTCCATTGAACACCAACTTCCTCTTGCCTCTATTCACAACAGACACACACACACACACACACACACACACACACACACACACACACACACACCCTAAACAGACTCCATCATTGTTTGTGGCTGGCAAGACACTGGAGTCTCATTCTACCCTGCAATCAAATACTATCTTTTTGAAGGCTGATGGGTTTCTTTTCTGGGGGAAAAACATTTGGACTTCAAAGAACCATCTTTGGAACCTTATGAATCAGAATACAATGAAGTCTGCATTATTAAATTCTTTACTGGTTCACTACTGCCAGTGAAGTACAATTCTAGACTTGAAAGTTTCATATAATCCCATTGAAATAAAGGACTGAGTCATACACAAAGATTGATCTGGAAGAGATTTCATGGTGTAACCATACTCCCTCTCATCATCTGTAGCTGATCCCCAAAGCTAAGCATAGGTACCCCTAGCTCCTCGCTTGTGACCTGTGACCTCGTTTGACAGGTTGCTCTCATGACTGCTGATAGCTTATTCTCTTAACTTATGTCTGTGAATGTGCCCAGCAGTAATGAGACCACTTGAATGCATCCAGGGGCAAAATCCTTACTTTCTTTGTTCTATGTCAAGCTTTCCTTGAGGTCTGATATTTGGCACTCATCTTCATGACTGATTTCCATTGTATCAAAGGTCTATAGTCTAGAAAATTGTCTGGTATTTTCAATGAAAGGCCTCTGGGACTTCTGTTACAACAAAATCAGTTGATCAGCAGTCTTATTGCTAACCTGAAGTTCATGGCCACGTGTAGGTCATCACTATGTTGCCTAGAGCAGACCACCTTCTGAACTCTGGTGCCTTCCTAGGAGGGAGACAGTGGAGATATCTCCAGGGGTTTAATTATCTTGATTAATATGATTCTTCCTTGAGAATTCTTTTCATCTTACTTTCAACAGTATTTCCCCTTTTTCATTTTTCTACCAACAGTCTAAGACACCAAAAGGGTAGTATTAAGCCAAAAGTGAATTTGCCAAATAAACTGCCATCTTAACTCCAAAATAATGTCAGACTACATCTTTGAACAAGATAATGGCATTGTACCAGCCGCTGGGCTGGCATCCATAACTTGTAGATAAAATCCATTCTCTTTGGCTCAATTTGTTATAAGAACTGCCTTAATTTAACCAAACTACACATGAGGACATGGAATCTTGTACCATCATGTGCCTATCCAAGTCTGCAACCTATGTGGATCATGGCCTTCAAGGGCAGAGCAAGTATGTTCTGTCATGCTGGAGATAATTCTGTACCTGAATAGTCTTTTCACAGTGACCAGTCAGTTAAATGGTTAAAAGAGTGCCAGACATTATTTCTGCTTCAGTGAAGACCCAAAAAGGAAAAGAGAATGAAGACAGAATGTCTGTCTTCAATGCCACAGACCTTTACATCAATTAAAAGGACCAAAGACGTGGTTATTTGAAACAACCATTTAGATAGAAGGGAAAGTCTTTGGAATCCATGGGTTTTTCAGCAACTAGAGGGGAAATACACTTCAAATAAAAAAGGTACCCTGGTAATCTCAGTCCTGTCTCCCTGGGACTAAATCCGTATTGCATTTCATGATGCCTGGCTGATGAGATGTTTCATGCTGTGAAGGAGAAATGGTTTTCTTTATCCCAGCCTTTCCTTCATCACCTGATGTCTACAACCTTTGATCTCTTAGTTCTTGAATTGCCTTCTGCATCACAGGACAGCTATGTCTAACTTTCATCTCTCCCAAATGAGAGATAGGAAACACAAGGCCTGTTATTTTCTCTGCTGACTGCTATCCTGAATAAGGAGAGCTTGAGACATGAATGTAGAGCTCTGTCCATTTCCGCAAAGGAAACTGAGAACTGTGCTAGCTAGGCCTACAAGGAGTTTTCCTCCCTTTGAAAGCAGGAAAAGCAGATGAGCAGGGATTAGACAGGTTAGGAATCTGATCATTTTGCTATAAATTAACACCTCCCACTCTAAGTATGATGTCTCATATATTCTTCTGGGAAGTTATAAGGGTTTATTGCAGCCTCACATCCTACCCTTATGCCCTATTTTATGTTTTCCAAAGGTCTGTCATGCCCCTATAAGCATGCATACATTCTCTTTTGGATGCCTGAATTTCTGCTTAAATGTTCGACCAGAAATGAAAATGAAACCTTGTATGTGGATATGGTAAGTCCTGGAACAAGTAGTACATTCTTGATTTTCTTTCTGTTGTTTCTTTCAGTTGCTAGAGCTGATGGTTACCATCAGAAAGACAGGGAAACTATGCTTTAACCCCTAGATTCTTGGAGATGAGGAGCAACACTTGAGATTTGCTAGTAGTCAGGAAATGAAAGCACAATTTCGCTTCTCAATGACCACAAAGGGTTTCTAATCCAAGTGCAATCCTTCAGCACAAAATAAAATGAAACACAAACCATGGTTGGTTTTCCAATTGAAACTGAAGGACACTTTGCCCATTGTTCTTTCTTGCTGGAATATTCTTAGTCAACAATTTGAGTCCATACCCCAATATAGCAATTCTGATTGGATAATGGATTTTAGAATCCCAGTACTATGGGGGGTAGGGGTGGCTATAATAATCAATGATAACCTCAATAACTGCTTGCTCTCTTATTGATATCCTTTGAGCAGGAACAAATGCTGCCAACTAATGTTGGTCAACATGACCATTTGGACATTGACCCAAATTGTAGATTTTTGGGGGGGCTAGTAATTGAGTTGGGAGTTGTTACTGATCCAGTGATACTCCAGTGTCCAGTATCTATTGTCCCAAGGGTCTCACTGATACTTCCTCTTGGCTCCTCTAGTCATGTAACTCACACTCTTTAAACTCTCACATGAAGGAGAAATTAAGTGCTATTTTCTCATATGCTGCAAGTTCATAGTGATTCATCTTTCACTGAACCAAATGAAGGGCATGGATATAGACTAAAGACAAAAATGTTGCAGACCTTTAAAAGTATTGCCCTTCTATGTATTAAATTCATCTTTCTCTTTCTCCTCCTCCTCCAGCAAAAATCCAAGTAACATGGGGGGGAAGTGTGGGGGGAGGGGGTTGGAAACTTTTGCTTTCTCAATGCACACTTAGCAATCTGTCTTTTTCAATTCATCCCAAAGCATTTTGCTTGCCATATTGCAAACTGGACGTTCACTTATGGTAGGTGAAAAGAAAGACTTTCAAGCTAGGGGAAAGGGGTTGGACATTAAGCCTGCATTTGCAGGAGACCATAGAAAATTCCCTAAAACTCAATTTTTAGCCCTCCCTGAAAGAAACACATTCTGCCTTTGAGTGGTCCTACTTTGAGACTGAGGGATTCTTAATAAAATGGAGTTGCAAATGGCTTTTGAGGAAGTTTCAGCTTGCGGAATCAGTACGGTCTAGATAAGGATGTACTGCTCTGTGTGTATGTGTGGGTGTGTGTGTGCATTGAGCACACACAGTGCCTGGCATACAGTAAGTGCTTAATAAATGTTAAACACTAACTGAATGACACACACATATTTTATGTATACTTAGAAATTAACTCCCCTCCAAGATATTCCTTCATTCCCTTCCTTCTCTCTAACTGAGACTGCTGATAACTCCTATCCCACCCAATAGTGTTTGGTGTATGAAGAGGATATAATTTGTTTGTAAACTCAGGATGTTCGTGTTTTAAGAGTTGCTTGTATTTGATAATTTATTTACCCTTGGTCATGGTTGGAAATGCTGATCAAAGTGCTCTGCATTGTTGTGTCCTTCTGCTGGGTCCTTCCATCCAGTTTGTAGCTATGTGATTTTCCTTCTAGCAGAATCTTCTGGTGGAGAGGTGAGCTCATGGGGAGGAGAGGTAGATAAACTAGGGGAAAACAGGAACAAAGTTCCAATCTCCCAAATCCAAATTGTTTGGAACTTTTGGGGTCCCATTCTATAGAATTATAAGGGTGGAAAAAAGAACTTTTGGTGAATTTGATGATAAAAGTGAATTTGGAAATGTAGTTTCCAATAATCTGAGAAAAGACTCCAAACCTTTCAGAGGCTGGTTAATCTTTAAAGTCCTTAGAAGAATGTTTCAAATTATAGGTTCTCTAGACTTTCTGAGGCTTTGTGAAGGTACGTTATGAAGGTAGCTGGAGTTTCTCTTGGACTTATCTAGCACCTGTTTTTGAAAGACTTCAAAGCACTTTAGTATTTCTTTACCTTATATAAGAAGACATTCTGTCACCTCCTCACCTATCTGAGAGATGGAAAGGGTCTGGAGGTATCTGTCCCATTGGGAGATAGCCAGGTCTAAGGTTTAGGATAAGAATAAAGATGATGGAGTTCTAGGTCTGGCTTTTCTGGTAACTTGCTGTGTGGCCTTGGGTAAGTCACTGAATTTTCCTGGGCCTCAGTTTCCTCAGCTGAAAAATGGGGAATATTTTCTTTCTCACTGGGATGGTAAAAGAGTAAAATGAAATTACAGATGGAAAGTGCTTTGAAGATATATACTCTATAAGAAAGCTAGGTATTATTTTATAGATGGAGAAACTGAGGTGTAGAGTTCTTTAATGACTTGTCTAAGATCACAGTACAAGTCAGCAGCAGAACCGGAATTAAAGTCCAGATTTCCTGACTCTCAACCTTTCTCTCTCTCTATTAGAAAAATGTTATGTAAATATTTGAAAATGTTCAGCTGCAGAAATGGGCCCATTTACAAATAGTCAGGGAAGAGCAGCCTAAGTGCAAATAAGAGCTTGATTTCAGTTTTGAAGAAGGAATTAAAGTTCATTTTAAAAATAAATTCATTTACTGAGTTTAAAAACAGTGAATTCACAAACAAATTAATTAAAGCCTCAGTTTTGAAAAATCTTGATGAAAGTATGTTTAATTAGTCATTGTTTTTAAACTCACTCTTCCCTCAATAAAGGTTTTCTTAATTGTTTGTTAGCTAGAGAGGTTTGTCTTGTTTTGTTTTCATAAGCTCATTTTCTTTTAAGCCATGAATCTAACTTTTGTCTTTCTTTAGCTCAAAGTCATCTGCTAGTTTGTAAATGGGCTTGTTACTGTGTATGGGTCTTATCATAGATATATAAAAGCTAGCTGTTGGTGTGATTGCATTGAGGCAGCAGCAGCAGCAGTCTCCATGTTGGACACAATTCAGAAAGCTTCTGCTAGTCACCAACTGGTAGCACAAATCAATTAAATTTGTGCCGTTTCTAGTGTAAAAAAAAGTTTATTGTTTACTGGAAAAGATCTCTGACTTTTTGTGGCATATGAGGTGTGAATCGTTGTCCAAAAAAATCTGGTGTTTCAAAGAATCAAAATCTGGTGGCATTAAATGTTCACTTTTATTCTGCTCATAGTTGTGAATTCCTCCCAGCTTTGTTCATCCTTTAGGAAGGAATTGAGGAGAAAAACCTGCTAGTGTGGAGAAGGGGGAGATTTGGAGTCAAACTTCAACCAGCTCCTGAGCCAGCTGGTGGCTCATGACACTTGAGGAATCTACTCATATGGTCCTACAGCCATGCTGCTAGGGTGGAATTTTGTCAAGGAACTTCATAGTCAAGGTCAGGAGAGACAAACAGGTTCAGTGGGAAGAAGACTGTCTTTAAAGTTAGAGGACCCGGGGTCAGATCCCATCTCTGAAACTTACTAGCTATGCAACCTTGGTCAAGTTACTTAACTACTCTTAGCAAGCCCCAGTAGGCTCTTACATTCACGAAACAACCTAAAAGACTTTAGATAGTCACTAGTGGCAATTGGATTTCCTCATCCATCAAAGACTGGGTGGATTGGATTGCCTCTAAAATCCCTCCCAGTTCTGAGATCCTCCATCCATATGCTCATATCTTGACATCAGTGAAGCAGTGTTAGTTATCTGTGCAGCCACATTCTTGACTCGTACAAAGAGCCTTCACAGCTATTTCCCCTATCCACCACTGACACCAGCAAGGCTATGTATAAATCCATTAACTATGGACTATAGAACCCTTACTTTAATCATGTTTGCTATAATGTTGCCTTTATTGTTTCCACCCTGAAGATAGGGAAGAAGAACAAAGAAAAAAAAACTTGCCCAGGACCATGGACAGATCTGTCTTTGCTCCTTCTGTCCTAACATGGAACAAAGCAGCATTGAGGAGTAGTTAGAAGTTGGTGCTTACTGGAGAGGGGCAGAGGGTGAGAATGACTGAGATGTTAAGTGAATCAAGCATGTTAATGACAACGATAAGAACTACAATAGGATCTAACTATGCTCTAAAGACTGAAGAGCACTTTACATATATTATTTAACTTGCACTTCACAATAGCTGTGGGGTAGGTACCTCAGGTATCACCATATCCATTTTAAAGCAGAAGAAATACTCAGACAGGTTGAGTGGTTTACCTACAATCTCTCAGCTACCATCACAAGCATCATCTTAACCCCAAAACTAGAACTCTTCCCCATCAGGCCCCATCACTCTAGCCTCATCTCTGTCCCCTTCTCAATCTTATTCCGTTTCTCCAGAATCATAGTTTTAGATTAAGAAGGGGACTTGGAGCACATTTAATCCAACCTCTTCATTTTACAGCTAAAGAAACTGAGACCTGTAGAGGTAAAATGATTTATCTAAGGTCATGCGGGTAGTTTCAGAGACTCAATTTGAACTCTAGTCTCCTTTGTGAATTTGAACATATCAGACTGTCACCAATGTTTACAAGGTGCCCGTCATGCAAAGTGTATTGTGATATACATGGGCCAATATTAAGAAGCCACTTCCTACAGTTATGAGTAGTCATTTCAACATATAGGTAGGCAGTTCCTATGTGATGTGAGTTGAGAGACATTGAAAGCCCTTTATAATATGACCATCAGTCTTCTACAATGCCTAAAATTTCAACCATTCCATTTTCTTTAACTTGTGATGATACCTTGAAGGGGTCACTCATGAACCTACTCTCAACTATAAAAATCCTGGCAATAGAGAGCTTATCCATTCCCCAGAAGAGGAGAAAGAATGGAATACAATAGGGGTGGATGTTGGGAACTAAGGATAATTCCAGAGCTTAGAGCCCTTCCTGGGAAGGGGGTGGGGATGGAGAGCACAACCAGAGGATAGTATCATGTAAGGGTTGAGCAAGAAAGAAAAAGGAAGGAAAGAAGGGGTGGGTTATGGAACAGGGAACTTAACCAGGAGCCAGCCTTAGAGTCTCTGAAGACCACCTTCCTCCTTCCTTTCCTGTATGACGATGAATTTTCTGAATCACTCTCACAAGGGAGTGCACTTTGAGCTGATGTTCCTGTAATGGTGATGGAGTTGCTCTGACCATTACTATTGCCTCCCTCCCCAGAGTGACTAGTGATACATATCTGCATAGCCACTTGTGGGGATTCAGGGTATAGTCCATGAATATGGAGCTCAACCAAACCAACTGGCTTCTACAGGGATCAATCCCTTGACTCTGGCCTCCTTATGGATGACTGTGCTCCAACCTAATCTCAGTAGCCACAAATTCCAGGCCTCCCATCACCAGCATTTTACTTGAAACAAAACAACAAGGAATCATTTCTGCAGGGGTTTTCCCTGTAAAAGCCACTTGCTTATCATAGAGGGTAGGGATGAAGGAGACAGTGAAATGGAAGCATCAGTTCTTTGGAAGACAATGTTATGTCAACATATGCATAACCTTGTTCAAAGTTGCTTCAGTCAGTTACTACATTTGTAAGGACTTACTGAACCCCTACTGCATAGTCTAAGTCATTAATGAGGGATGGGGCACAAAAATTCATAGACTCTCCCTTCTGAAATGCCATGGGCCTTATGGTCTCTCTCAGTCATTCTGGAATTTATTTCCTTCAACAGATGTTTATTCTTTAAACATTTAAATACATGTTTGTGTATTTTTGTTTCTATGTCACCTCCATTTCCAAATATATCCCTCTGCCCTCCTTCCAAAGATCTTTCCTCCCTCAGAAGGATATTCCTTGAAATGACATTTCAAAAGGGGGAAAAGAAAAAGAGAGGAGAGAGAGAGAGAGAGAGAGAGAGAGAGAGAGAGAGAGAGAGAGAGAGAGAGAGAGAGAGAGAGAGAGAGAGAGAAGAAAGGGAGGAAGGGGAGACAGAGACAGAGACAGAAAGGGAGAGGGGGGCAGAGGGGAGAAACATAAAGCAGGAGAGCAAAACTAACCAATACATCAGTCAGCATCCCTGTGTTCCACACCCACAATTCTTAATGTCAGCAAAGAAGGAAGAGAGGCAGTATTTTCTCCTCTAGTCTTCAGGGCTAAGTTTGAATATTGTATTCATGAAGCTCTCAGATTACTTTTTGTTCTTGTTCATTCCATTGCTGTCATTACATACGTTGCCACTACATCTATTTTGACAATCTTTATAATGATAGTTAGCTCATATCCTGCTTGCAAAGTGCTTTACACTTTTTACCCTGACAATAACATCACAGGTATGTGCTATTATTAGATGAGAAAGGGAACATTTATCTACCACCTACTATGTGCCAGGACAGATAGGTGATGTGGTGAATAGAGCACGGGGCTTGAAAGCAGAGAGACTCATGTTTATGACTTCAAGTCTTGCTTCAGACAGGTACTGTGTATTCCTGGGCAAGTCATATAACACAGCTTGCCTCAGTTTCCTTATTTGTAAAATGAGATGGAGAAGGAAATGGCAAACCACTCCAGTATCTTTGCCAAGTAAATCCTAAATGAGATGACCGAGTCTGATATGACAGAAATGACTCAACTCTAACAGTAACAGCAACTCTGTACCAGACACTGTGCTAAACACTTTAGAAATACCTTATTTCTTGCCTGTCTGGGAGGTAGATATTGTTATTATTCCCATTTTGCAACTGAGGAAATGAGGACAATAGAGTTTAAGTGGCTTGTTCAGAGTCACATCTAGTACGTACTTGAAGCCAATGTTGTTTACTCCAAGGCTCCCATGCTACAGGCTACATCATCTAGTTATTTTTCACAAAGGACCTACTGTGTGAAGGGCATTAGGGTAAGTACTAGAGTAGAGATAAACTTGACAAGATATAGTCACTGACTTCACAGAGTTAGTCAAGTCCCAGAGGGATAATACACCATGACACTAATCATAAAACAGAGTGTTACATTATATATGCACTTGAGAGATGCAAAGTAAAGTGTTTTGAGATCTAAGGAAAGAAGTTGTTCTCGAAGAGGACCATGACATCAAGATGATGACATGACTTACAGTTGACTTTGATTTGAATGAGGGAGGACTGTTGAAGGTCACCAGCCTCACTTTCTCTTCCAGAGCCATCTGTGTCGAGTGGCCTGATATTCATCAGGACAACTGGAGATGGCCCAGGATGCCAAGTGGGACCTTGGCCATTTTAGGCTAAGGTCTTATCAGACTTTCACTTTGAGTGAGATATACCCACTCAATGAATAGACCTCTTTAAGTAGTTACTCAAGGGATGACCCCTTTTAAGAAAAGAAAAAAAACAACAAACAAAAAAGAGAAGCAAGTTATAATCTAGTAATTACTAAGGAAAGAAGTTATTTGGGGGACTGAGGAAAAGAGGGTCAGGGAGAACACAAGTTATCAGGATTGGGGTCTAGCTGTATTTTAAAAGATATGTTAAGAATTCAACAGGTGAAGGAAGGGATAGAGAACGTTCTAGGTATGACCTATGCCAAGTCCCGGAGGTGGGGAGAATGTGGAGCAAGGTCTGGGCAGGAAAAGGGGGTGGGTTGTGGCGGACAGGGTTGGACTGCAGTGAGGTATTCTTAGAGGGGAGTAATATGAAATGAGGCTGGAAAGGCAAGAGAGTGGCAGATTGTGGCAGATTGGCCTTGAAGCCAAGCCAAGAAATCTAAACTTCACTTGGTAAGACATAAAGAGCTATGGAATGCTTCTGAGGACCGAAACAATATGACCAGAATTGTACATAAGAAAGATTATTCTTGAAGTGATATGAAGAGTAAATCAGAGAATCAAAGAAAAAGAAAAAGATTATACACACACACACACACACACACACACACATACACACACAAATATTTATAGTAGCTCTTCTTTTGGGGTGACAAATCTCTGGGGAAAAGGGGGTGATTGTCAGTTGGGGAATGACTGAACACAGTGTTATGTGTGAATGGAATGCTATTGTGCTCTAAGAAACTATGAAAGATGATTTCAGAGAATCCTGGGGGAATTTATATGAACTGATACAGAGAAGAGTGAGCAGAACCAGAACATTTAATATTGTAACAACATCATTATAAAGAAAGGGCAACTCGAAATATTTAGAATTCTGATAAATGCAATGATCATCAGTGATTCCAAAGATCAATAATACAGAGTCCTATGTACCTCTTAAAAAAGAGATGGACTAAATAATTAGAACGTGATACACACATATACATATATGTATATACATGCATATACATATACATCTCTCTCTTTCTCTCTTTCTCTCCCACCTACCTTTTCTCCCTCCCCCCCTTTTGATGGTGCAATGGGTAGAGGGTCAGGTCTGGAGTCAGGAAGACTTGAGTTCAAATCTGGCCTCAGATACTTTGAAAGTTATGTGATCATGGACAAATCACTTAACCTTGTTTGCCTCAGTTTCCTCATCTGTAAAATGAGTTAGAGAAGAAAATGGCAAACCACTCCAATATCTTTGCCAAGAAAAACCCAAATGGGGTCATGAAGAATTGGGTATGACTTAACAATAATTTCCTGAGATTCCATTTCTCTTCCCCTCAGTGTGGCTAAGGGGATGGGATTTGTCCCCTGCATTAATAGATATAACACAGAATCTATTTTCCCATCAAAATAATTTTATAAATAGTGGTTAGATATTCTTGCAATAGAGTTATTATTACTGTACTTCAAACACATTATGGGTTGTATAGGCTTTTGTGGGTTTACCTGACAACCTAACAATAGACGCTGTAAACAAAATGCATTTCAAAACCCAGACAGACTGACTTACAAAACTTCTTTTGGAACATCAACTCATTTGGAAGGTGGGGGCTTCCTGTACCCTCCCCCCACTTAAATTCAGCAAATTTGTGGGTATATGCCTTTCCAATTGGGCAGCTAGGTGGCACAGTGGATAGAGTGCCAGGCTTAGAGTCAAGGAGACTCATCTTCCTGAGTTCAAATGTGGCCTCTGACACTTACTAGTTGTGTGACCCGGGGCAAGTCACTTAACCCTATTTACTATCTCAATTTCTCATTTGTAAAATGAGCTTAAGAAGAAAATGACAAATCACCCCAGTATCTTTGCCAAAAAGAACTCCAAAAGGAGTCATGGAAGAATTGGATATAACTAAAATGACTCAGCAGCATGTCTTCCCAACTACAATGTAGGGATCTTGTTGTAATCACCACCATTTTACAGAGGAAAACCCAAGGCCCCGAGATATGCAATGAATTCCCTGAGGTTACACAAACTATCTAGTAGCCAAACAAGGACTAGACCTCATACTTTTTTATTCTAAAATCAATGCTGTTTTGTTGTTTTACCATGCCCTTGAAATGTATGGTTAAAAAGTGTTACCTTTCACCCATGGAAACCACTCTGGGACCCAGCTGTCTGTACCTCAGTTCCCTTCTCTCTTTTTTTTTTTTGCCAGGAGATTGGCTGCCAAGGCAAATGCAAGTCTTCCTCCCACTTCCTGCCCCACCCCCACTCCTGTTTCCAGTTCCTGAACCATGATCAAATCAACCCAGTTGTTGCCCACCATCCCTGTAATTTCCAAACCAAACTACTTTTCCCTGGCCACTACTCCCTCATATGCCTGTCTCCTCCTATTTGACTGTAAGCTCCTTAAAGCAGGGACTTTTGCAGTGGTATCTCCAGCATTTAGCATGATGTTTGGCACGTAGCAAGCTCTCAGTAAATATTTTTTCATTCATTCATTCATTTATTCTTCAATAATTCACTCATATATATTTTATGCTATTCCCCAAATCCCCTCTGACTGCCTTCCTAGTGCATGGAGCCATCCTAAACACATTCAAAAACATTCAATAAATCTTTGGACAAATGGAGAAAGACAAGCCTTGTCCATAAGCAGTTTGCCACCTCATAATAACAAGTATGAGGACATCACAGATTAGTGAAGCTCTTGGTTAGATTGGAGGCTGATTAGACAAGGCAACAAGGTCACTGAAAGACCATAGGAGGATCTGTCAATGACATCCAGAAGTGGATGGTTTGAGGGTAGGAGGGACATGAAATCTATCTTCAACCATCTAAAAGGCTGCTGTGTGGAAGAGGGGTTAGATTTGCTCCATCTGACCTCAGATGGTAGTAGGCAGTATAAATATAGGTTTGGAAAGCACTTTACAATTATCTCACAACAACCTTTGGAGGGGAACTAGGTACTATGATTACCTTCATCTTGCAGTTGAGAAAATTAAGGCAGGCAGAGGTTAAGTGACTTGTCCAGGGTCACACAGCAAGAAAGTGTCTGAGTCTAGCTTTGAATTCAGATCTTCCTGAATCTTAAGTCTAAGACTTTATCCAGTTGACTACCTAGCTGCCTTTCAAAAGCTATTTTATATTTGTTTATATTTTTCTTTATTCCGTATAACTATATATGCACAAATATATTATGCACATAGTATGTATACACATATCTGTCTATATACCTGTATGTATATATATGCATGTGTACGTATATGTCACATTTGTAAATACATATATATACATGCATGTATATGTGTGCATGTATATGCATGCATAAATACGTATATATACACTAGAGTGCATATGCATATATGTATATATGAATGTGTGTATGCTTATATGTGCATGTGGTAGAGATTGATCCATTCTTTATACTTATATCACCCACACCTTGCCCAATAAATACTTGTTGACTGATTTTTTGAAAAGAGGATTTTCATGGATTTCAATTAATCTCAAGCACATTTCACAGTCACTTTCTCCTTTGTCTTAAGCCTCTCCGCACAGGACACCCCCTCACTCCTTGCCTCACTGGATGGCATGACTGTGGAGTCACTCTCAGTGATTCCTTACATGTCTCAGAAACAGTAGCAACCTCTGCCCAGGACCCTTTGTCCTATGAGCTTGTGGAGAAGAAACTGACCACAGTGTCCTTCCAGTGGATGTCTTCATAAGCAGTGGCTTTCACTGATCTTATGCCAAGTTAGTGCTGACAAAGTGTCTCTCCCAGCAAACGACAAATGGTTAAGCTACCTGCCACACCAAGACACATGATGACATGTGGCTGCCCCCAGAGGGACTAGCTCTTCCTTCCCTCCCTCCTTCCCTGCTAAGACTGAATTGATTACATGTAGTCTGTTGACAGGATAATGAAACCAGCTGGAACCACTGTCCATCTCCCATTCTTAAGTTAAGTGGTTTTTATTAAGTCATCTTATCACTGCAGATCTGATGGGTAAGAGCTGTGCTCCCACTGATTATTCCCTGACAGCCTCAGGTGACACAGTGCACATCTATACCCTTCTCACTTCCCTTCCCCAAGGAAGCTCTTTGCCCAGCTGTACAAAGGGAGTAGGGAGCACAGATGTTGCCTTCTCTCCCCATGGATAGCTACCATTCAGCTTGTGCCATATATACACTCTATACTAGGCAGTAACTGTTCCAATGAGAGGTAGGTTTTGGGGCCCTGGCCTTAGCTCTGGGATCCAGAAACAGAATGAGCTGAGACCAGAGCTTTACTTGACCTTTCCATGTCTGGGCATCGCTCAAGGACAAATTAGAACATTCCCTGGGGGTTGCTCTTGAGAAGGCCCACATGGTGCAGGAGACTTGGAGCAGGCAGGATAGTGTGAGGGTACTAGGGTTATGAGGAAGAGGAGTCAGCATCTATAAAGGAAGCAGGAAATTTGTTAAGGGTAATTTTTACCCAGACCCCCTGATAGTAAATGACAAGCTGCCAAAAATCTCTACTGTGGATTTCTAATGCCTATGTTAAAATATCAGAAATGAGCAATCATCATCATCATCCTCTCCCTGAGGGAGAGACAGGATGTGCCAGTGGAGTTAAATCACAACCCTCTCCTTCCCATAGACTACAATGGAGATAGCCCAGGACCCGAACCTAAGAGCTCTGGGAATGAATAGTGTCTCCGCAGACCCTACTTCCAGCCTGCCTTCCAACATCAAGGGAAGAAATTTGGAGGAGGGGTCCACCTTCCTCATTACCACAAACACCAACCACTAACCACCCACCACCAATTGGCATCTTAATCTAAGAGCTGGAAATGCCAGTCTCATCCAGATTGATGGTACTTCTTCCAGCATGGCCCCTGACTCCATCATCCAGGAAGTAACCCCCATGGAGATGAGAGCTGCCAACTCCTTCTGCCCGTGCTATACCCCCTGCCACTTCAGCAGGGACAGCGACAGAAGATGTAAGGGAAAAGATTTTCTTGATACTATGAGATAGCAAAAATATTAGAATAAAATCAAAAGATTGAAAAAATAGAAAATATAAGATCAAGTATGTTTTTAAAAAATTGATCTGGAAAAACGAGAGATAATTTAAGAATCATTGGATTCCCTGAAAACTGATTAAAAACAAAAAAGCCTGGACACTAAGTTTTGAGAAATAATAAGTGAAAACTGCTTGGTTCTATTAGAACAAGAAGGGAAAGATAGAAAGAATCTATTGGTAATCTCCTGAAACAAATTCCTAAAGAAAACGTCCCAGAAATATCGCACTTACTGCAAACATCCAGAAAAAAAAATGTTCAGGCATTAAGGGATTATATACAGTCAGAATCAGCTTCTACTCAAAATGAGAAGATCTTGGAACACAATATTCTATAAGCAAAGATTGGCTTATAACCCCAAAAAAAACTTCCCTGAAAAACTAAGTATAATTCTTTAAGTAAAAAAAAGATGTTTAATGATAAAGAAGGTTTTTAAGCATTTCTGATGAAAAGATCAGAGATGAGTTGGAATTTTTCAATACAAACTCAAGAGTCCAGAGAAACCTAGAAAAATAAATTTATTTAAACAATTGGAAGGGGCTGTATATGACAATATGGTCCTGACATTTTAAGAGGGAAAGAAGAAACCAGTATCTCTTCAGAACCTATAAGGTTATTGAGGGAGTTAAATAAGAAAAAGAAAAGTCCTAGGAGTTGATTATTCCTGTTAAAAGGGGAAAGAGAAGTGCAGATAGAAGCAGGAATTCAGTAGTGTTTAAAGGAAAAAGCAGAGAGTGACAGTTGTTATGTCCCCAAGTCAGGGTGAGAGGACAAATATACAACAATTGAGGATAGTGTGTGTGTGTGTGTGTGTGTGTGTGTGTGTGTGTGTGTACAGGGGGCATAATACAAACTTCACTCTTATATGAAACGGACAAAAGGGGATTGTACATACACACACAGATTTTGGTATAGAAATACATCAAACTCAGCAGGTAAACTAATCAAATAATCTCCCCAGTTCTGAAGTGGAATTTAAAAGGGAAGGGGAGGAAAAAGAAAAGAATTCGAATTTAAGCATATACTTTAAATTATGTCAGACATTTAGTAAACTGCATAAAAAAGTAATAAAATATGTGAAGGGAATTATAAATCCTGTTAAAAAATTTTATTGTACCACAAAAAAAAACCAATGAAAGAGATGGTTTCAGAGAATCCTGGGTAATAGAACTGAGGCATAATGAAGTGCATAGAATTAAGAGAAGAATTTATACAAGAATAATAACACTGAAAAGAAATACAACTTAGAAAGACATTTGGTCAAATCTATGATAGCCATGTCTCCAGACAATCTATTCTAAAGCATATTACCCACTTCCTGACACAGGGTAATGGACACTAAGTGCAGAGATATACAGTTTTGGACATGGCAACTGTACAGATTTGTTTTGCTTGACAATGCTTATTTGTTCCAAAGGTTTGGTGTTTTTTTTTGTCTTAGTTAATGGTACTGGTAGTGGTAGTGGCAGGGGCAGGGACAGGAGCAGGGGCAGGGGAGGAGAATGGAATCAAGCATTGAAAGCTCTGATTTTCAACCTAATTTTTTTCTTAATAACTTCGTTTAAATTTTTTCTTTAATTTCTCTTTTGAACCATTCTGGAATTTCTTGATGTGATTACATAAGGAATCCATAGCCTTCTCTTTTTCATCAGGAATTTTCATTTACTTTTTCTTCACAATATTATGATGATTCATCGTATTTTGGCCTCGGCCAAATTTTATATTTATTTATTTATTTTTTATATTTATTTATATATATTTTTTATTTATATTTTTTATTTATATTTATTTTTATATTTATTTATAAGCTTCTTTATTGGTTTACCTGCTTGTGGGCAGATTTTTCAAGTCTTGTCCTCTGGACTTTTAGTCTTTCAATCTTTATTTTGCAAGGAGGGAATACAAATATTTTTATATGAATGAAAGAGGAGCACTAGAATCCAGTGACTGAGAGTACCAGACTTTGGTGTCTGATTTTCCTCCTTACTTCTTAATTCTGCACCTCATCCAGTGCTTTGAAAATTCCCTTAAGGCTGAGTACCTTCATCTTCCTTCTGTGGGGGATATGTGTGGGCCTGACTCAAGTTGGGTTCAGACCCAGAATAAGATTCATGGAAAAGAAGACTGATTCACTTAGGGTTCTACTCCTTTCCCTCTATCACCAGAAATTTTTCTCCTTCTGGCTGTGGCTACTATCTCTGCATCTTTTAGTATCTTCCCCTGCCCCTCCCCACTGCTAAATTGCTCTCCCTTTCCTTTGGGTTCAGGCTGAATCATTGCTGTATGGGGACCAGGTCAAAATCCCCATGGACTCCCTAAAACATTGGTCTGCAAAGTTATTTGTACCACCCATACCTAGTAACTCTTGATGATGCTGATGAATATCTGGTCACTGGACTCAGAAGGTTCTGGAGGAGAAATGAGGCTGCTGACCTTGCACAGCCCTCCCTCACTCAAATCAAAGTCAAGTACAAGTCATGTCATCATTTCTCTGATGTCATGGTCTTCAAAGATGAAGGACAAATACAACCTGTGAGCTAGCTGGGTAACCCCAGCTCATCCTCTTCCTTCTGTCTCCCTCTTTCCTTCCTTTGGAGATATCTTTCTTTCCTTCCTTCCTTCCTTCCTTCCTTGTCATTCCCCAAATCTTAACCCCAGTGCACTCTGAAGCCCATAGACTGGACAACAATAAGTCCACTTAATGACTGACTCAAAGTGATTATCAATAGTAACAGTTTCTGTTTCCCTCCCAGCTAGATTTACCTATTTTTTTTTTATTAAAAGGGTCATTACTTCTTAAAGACATCTATTCACTCAATGGGCATTAACTCCCTCTAAGTGAGTACCTGAAAAGGCCAACCTAAAAGGGTCAAGGTCTCCCATTGCATCCTGGGCCATCTCCAGCCATCCTGATGAAAATCTGGTCACTGGACCCAGATGGCTCAGGAAGAGAAAGTGAGGTTGGTGACCTTGCACAGTCCTCCCTCACTCAAAACAAAGTCAAGTGCAAGTCATATCATCATTTCTCTAATGTTATGGTCTTCTTCAACAATGAAGGATGAACACAACAACCTAGTAACTCTGAGTGGGAACTCAAATAATTTTCTTCAATGTTATTTCATAGGGTTTTAGCTTGTATGGTGTTTCTGTCTTCCTTTCTTGTGGGTTCAGCTTCAGTTGCTTGATATTTGGCACAAAATTCCTTTTTTTCTGAGGTTCTTTGTGGCAGAGTTTTGTAGAAAACAACTACTTTCTCAAATTGCCAATCACATAGTTAAGAACATATTATTAAAGAGAGAATGTGTGAGATGACAGAGAGAACTGGGGATCACTATCACTAAAAGCCAGCATAAATTCTTTAAGAACACGTCTATCTGACTAACATGTTAACTAGGTTGGCAAATTAACAGTATCCTATAGATGTACTATATATAAATTTTAATATTTGAAACAAAATTTTAAATATTTATTTAAAAAAACTTATGAGGCAGTTAAATAGTGTAGTGGGTAGTAGACTAGATCTAGAGTCAGGAAAACCTGAGTTCAAATCCAGTGTCACACACTCACTAGCTTTGTGATTTGGGGAAAGCTACTTAACTCCTGACTGCCTCAGTCATCTAATAAAATAGTAGCACCTATCTCCCAGGGTTATAGATTTTGACAGTTTAAAATGGTAGGCCAATTCTAGTAAGGTGAAATTTATTATGGGTAAAGGCAAAAATTTTACATTTGTGTTCAAATAATCAATTTTGCAAGTTTGAGATAGAGGAAATATTTCTAGATAACAGTATTTTAAAAAAATATGAAGATTTTCAGTTCTATCATTTTTTAATGACAGAAAGTTGTGTCTAACTGTTTGTGACCCCAGCTGGGGTTTTCTTGGCAAACATACTGGAATGGCTTGCCATTTTCTTCTCCAGATTATTTTACATATGAGGAAAATGAGTCAAACAAGGTTAAGTGATTTGCCCAGGGTCACACAACTGGTTAGTGTCTGAGGCCACATTTGAACTCAGCAAGAGTCTTCCTGACTTCAGGCCTGGCACTCTATCCACCACACCTCCTACCTGCTGGAGGTTTTAATGGATTGTAAACTCAAAACAATTCCACATATGATATGACAACCAAAAATTAATCATGATGCCATAGTGGCTGCATTGAGAGTCATGGTATTCAGAGGACAGGCAGTAATGGTCCCACTGTACTCTGCATTGTCCAGACAATATTTGGAGTATTGTGTTTAGTTTTGGGTTCTGTTTGCTAGCTTTTAAGAAGGTAATTTGATAAACAGGGCAAGTGCAAAGAAAGGTACCTGGGATGGTGAGGAGACTGGAGACTATAATAATTATGAATCAACAAATGTTTAGCCTGAATGAGAAAAGACTTAGGAGGACATGCTTGCTATATTAAAAAAAATTAAGATAGTCAGGAGAGAGAGTAAATGTATTTAATGTAAATTTAATGTAATTTAATTTTAAATTTAATGTAAAACCCAGCATTCTATGATTGGCATCTGAGGGAGGAAATAGAACGATGGTTGAAAGTCACAATGAGAAAAATGTAGGTGAAAACTTTGTAACCATGAGAGATATACAAATAGAGAATGGGCTCCTTTTGGAGGTCTTGGTTTCCTCCTCATTGGAGCTCTTCAAGCAAAGACTGAATGAACTGCTTGCTACATATATTTTACAGGGAATTCTTGGTTGGGTATAGATTAAATAAGATGAACTCTGAGATTCTTAGCATAGCGCTTGTTGGCGTGAGTGTGTGATGCAGGTTGTCTCAACCATATTTAGGGATAACCACACCAACCCTTTCCTCTCTCTGCTACTGGCTTATTTACTTAGTTATTATTTATCTGTTCAGGTTCAAAACCAGTTTAGTTGGCATGCTCTGAAATGTTCTGAGAAAAGACCAAAACCACAAAAATTCTCTATAATTGACTCAATCTCCCCTCCCCTTACTCCCACCCTCACCCCAGTAAACTTGGAGAAACCTTTTCTCCTTTGGGATAATAACTTTACTCTCTCTTTCAAATTACTATTAATGGTCATGGAATTTATGAGTGATACCAAATAATACTTTTTAAAAATAAACATTTAGATAAGATAGAGAAGGCTGCAATGGGTTCCATACCTAAGGTCACTTCACACAAAGAAAGGAGATACTGGCTGTATTTTACTTTCACCAGCTGCCACAATGATCCTTTAGCCTAATCTCAAGTCCACTCCTGCCAGACACCTGTCTTCTTTATCCTTCTGTCCTCTCATCCTCATTCTCTAGTCTAGAAACCCACCGACTTGTATCTTATCTTTGTCTCTTCCTTCCATGTCCGTTGCCCTCAAACTCAGGCAAAAATCTCTTTCTCAATAAAAAACAATAAAAATTGGATCCACAAAATAAACTCAGAGTTTACGATGTAAGTCTAGCCCTAGAATTCTCTATTCAACTGGAAAGGTCCTCCAAAGTCGCTGTGATACTGGGGAGGTCATGAAGCCAGTAATCCTTGGCTATGGATGATTCTATGACCTACCTTCTGAGAGTCAAGCAGCTTCCCTCGCATTTCCTCTGTTGGCTAGAATAGGTTGTGAGTTTCCTGGAGCCTTCAAAAAGGATACTTGCACCTCCTCACAAATGATTGTACATCTATTTTCTTTTCTCTAATGAGAGCTCCCTTTGGGAATGAAAGGAGGAAAAACCTCATTAGGACCTTCTATGTGAACAGTAACTGCATGAGGTCTAATTACCAGACCTGAATTTTTATTTATCTATTTATTTTTGCTCAGGAAGATAATCTCTAAGGTCCTTATTAAAACCTACAAATCTTCGAAAGAATGGTGGTATGTGAATCAGACTCCTTTAGCTGACAGGGGAAGTAAATAGATCTTAAGGGCATCCTATCCCAATTGGGAAGACCAAACACAGCTGGTCTTTCTGCTCCACTGAAGATATTATTCTTAAGTGGGGGGAAGGGAGAACCCCAACACACTCCCTACAACTTTGAACCAAGATGGAAAATAGAGAGGAAAAAAAATATAGAAATCTGGTAGGGGGTGGGGAGGAGAGGACTCAACTGGGATGAGTTAAGCCCAATTTGAAGGAAGATTTTAACCTGACTAGATGAATGTTTTAATAGATCATCCAGTAAACACTTACCTGAAAGATAATTGACTAAAACCATAGACTATCAAATCTCTTTTTAGGGTGTTTTTCCTCAGTAAACATATTCTTGCTCAAAAGAGTTGATGGAGGTCAATGATGATTTGATTGGAATTTGATATAAAATCCAGCATTCTTCCAAATCCCAGTCCAGTCATTTTAAGAGAAAGAGTTAATCAGAAAAAAATTATAGAATCACATGACCATAGAATTTTAACCTTAGAAGGGACCTCAGCCATCTCATTCACCTGGAATAATTATCCCAATTATTATAAATATTCCAAAAGAAATAATCACTACGATGTACCAGACAAATGGTTATCCAAGCTCTGTAGATGGCGAGTCTTCGACCTTCAGAAGCACTTCATTCCATTTATGGTGATAGGACAGCAGCTTTCCTTGTGTGACACAGCCCCCTCCCCAAAGACAACCCCACCTACTGGGGTCCTTTGACCCCAGTTTCACCAGCAGGTTTCTGGGTAAATCTTCATCTGCCTCACCAAACAAAACAAAACCCCAGACCCAAATGACTCCAACTTCTCTAACACAGTGTGCTGGCCTAGGGACAGTTAAAAGTCCCAAAGGCTTGGTCACCGCAGAGTCTCTTTATTTTAATGGCTGCCTGATCAAACACATTTCCAGATGCAGATGAGGTGGGCCATATCCAGAGAAGCTAAGTCAGACTCTATCCTCATTCTTTTACCCTTACTGTGTTAGGGAAAAGTCCACCTTTTCCTTTGTGAAATGTTTGGTGACTTGTGAATGTCTCATTTTTGTCCCAACATTGAATCTGAATCTAAGAGGATTTTGACTTTAGAGTCTCATTTAACAACATCCGGACAGCTCTAAATAGTGAGCAAGTTTTCCCAATATCAAATCTAAATTTGCCTCTTTGTAATTGATACCCATTAGTCCTGGTTCTGCCCTCTGAGAACAAAAAGTACCCATCTAATCATTCTTCTCCAAGACAGCCCTTCAAAGAATTGAACACAGCTATCATGTCCCCTCTGATTTTTCTTTAGGCTAAATATCTCTAGTTCCTTTAACCAATCTCATGTGACTCCAGACCCTTTAGCATCTTGGTTGCCTTCCTCCAGATATCTTCCATCTTTTCAGGGACCTTTTCAAACTGTGCTACCCACAACTGCATATGATACTCCAGATGTGTGGTCCAACCAGAGCACCTCCTTCTTCCTGGAAGCTACGTCTCTTAATGCCCAAGATGGCATCAGCTTGTGTTGACTGCCTCCTCACAGTGTTGGTTGACAATGAGCTTGCAATGGAATGAGACATGACATTTTTAGACAAGATCTATGTGGAAATTTGTCTTGCTTGAAAATGTGTATTTGTCACAAGGGGTTTGTTTTTCTTTTAATTGGAGAGGGAGGAGTGGGAAATGAGATGGGGGGATGGAGGAAAATATTGTTCATTAAAAAATAAAATAGTTAAAAAAAAGTTAAGCACTATCCTTTGGGGGAGGTTAGATGGACCAAAAGAAAAAAAATTATAATCTACACTCCCTCCATCTTTTTCCAGACAAACTGCTAATTATATCTTCCCCATCCCACATTTACTCCCTGCTGATGAGTTACCACTCCTAGAGAGCAGCATGCCTTAATCTAATTGCAGCGGCAGAAGCAGTGGAAAGTAGGAGACTTTTTTATGGGCATCTTGTGTCCTCACCCCTGTGGTGATCAGCAGCAGCATATATCAGTGTGAAAGTAAAGGGCATAAGGATTTAAATGGAACCTACTATGTACCAAGCCCTATGTGAAACCCTGGGAAGTAGGTGCTACTATCATCCCCATTGTACAGTTAAGGAACCTCATACAGATAGAAGTTAAGACTCTGGCCCTGAACCACATAGCTAGTAAGTATCTGAAGCAAAATTGGAACTCAGACCTTTCTCACTCCAGGTGCACCACTCTATCTACTATGCCATCAGATGTCCTACAAAAACGGAAAATAATGTCTACTTTGATTCATCTGTAGCTCTCAAACATCCTCAGATTATATCTGTATTTTAAATTTCTAGGAAATACTATCAGACAAACTTCTCTTGTGTTTCTATATTGATAAATTATCTAGCCCATTCAATATTTTTATTTGATATACTAAAATCCTGTATGTTTCCATCATAACTCATAGAGGGAAGAAGGTTCAAAGCTTCTTTTATTACAAGCTTATTTTGTGTTGTATTTTCACCAAAACTACTCAACAATCATTTGAACTATGCTTAAAGACGGTGGGATAGATGAGGAGGTGGAAGTAGAAATAGGACAACTTAGTCACAGGGATGGAGACTAGACCTATGATTTCATTTGTGTAAGGAATGGCAGGGGGGTGGGGAGGTATCAGGCTCCGTCTACCAAGGCAAGGCCTCTATCTCTGCAACTTATGGCATTAGAAAATTGCCTAGAAAACTAACAGATTCAGTGATTTGCTCGGGGTTACCCAGTCAGAATGTGTCCATGATGGGATCTGAATCTGTCTTTCTGACTCTTTAGTCTAATACCATCCCACATCTCAATTTATTTATATGCTTCTATTTTATTTAAAAGCCATTTTTGTAAAGGAAACAAAATTGCCCATCTGAGTGCCTAGTAGCCTCTCATCTCATTCTCTTGTCCCCTCTTTTCTGACCTTCTTACTCCATCCGTTTTGGGCAATGAAGTGAATCAGGCAGAAATAATACAGTAATCACACACATTTTTAAAAAAAATCCCAAAATTCCACCTGGAGAACTAACTTTCATCTACTCAATTTACCCTATTCCCAGTCCCCAGCCCCATCCTTACCTTGGGGATTTTGAAGTCCTATCAAAACTTTGGAGCCCCAAGAGAAGAGTTTTGAGGTTACTTCTGTCTGAAGGGAATAACAGCCCAACCAGAGGATAGGAATTTTCCCAACGGGAATTACAGTAACAACAGAGAATGAGAGATAAAATCAAACACCTTATAGGCAAGCTAGAAAAGTTAGATCTTACAGAGAAAAGTAGAAATCAAGGATTTAAAATTTTTTCACATGGATTGAGCATTATATCCTGTCCCCCCTCAAAAAAACCCTAATAATAACCCAAGTCGTAAAGACCATTCATCATTTATGTGAAAATCTCTTTGGAAACCCACAGTGGGATATTTTAATATTTAGCAGTGAAGGAATCAATCAATGAGCACTTATTAAGCACCAACTATGTCCAAGGAACCATGGTGCTAAGGACAAAAATTAAACAGTCTCTAAGCTCGACAAATTACTATTCTAGAATAGTATCCTTATAATCCTTATAATCAAAATACATATAAAATAACAACAAAATATGCCTAAACTAATTGAGGTAGGGGAAGCAAAAGCAGATATGAGAATCAAGAAAGGTCTCATGTGGGAGATGATGTTGAGCAACCGTTCTAAGAGGTTGGGATGAGGAATGAAAGCATTCCATGAATGGTGGTGATGGGGAGAATCAATCAACCAATAAACATTTATTAACATCTATTATGTGTCAGTATTGTAATAGGCACTGGGGATACAAAAAGAGGAAAGTAAGATGGTGCCTGCCCTAAGGAGCTTACAATCTAATGAGGGAGACAACATGAACACAGATATATACAAATCAAGCTATACAGAGGATATTTAGGAAATAAAAGAGGAAAGGCATTGGAATTGAGGCTTCATGAAGAAGGTGGAATTTTAGTTAGGATTGAAAGCAAAGGCATAGAGATGGGAAATTAATGTGTATAATGAAAAGTAAGAAAACTTGTTTTGTTTTGACACTAGAATGTGTATAGAGGAGTTGTTGTTCAGTCATTTTCAGTCATGTCCAACTCTTTGTGACCACATTTGGGGTTTTCTTGGAAAAGCTTCTCCAGCTCATTTTATGGATGATGGAACTGAGGGCAAACAGGGTTAAATGACTTATCTAGGGTCATACAACTAGTAAGTGTTTACGGCCAGATTTGAACTCAGGAAAATGAGTCTCTTTGACTCCAAGTCTGCCACTGTGTCCACTGAACCACCTGGCTGCTCCAAAGTACTAGAGTAATGTGTAATAAATTTAAAAAGGTAAGTTGGAACTAAGTTGTGAAGAACTGCAAATGCTCCACAGAGGAATTTTTATTTTGCTCCCAGAGGTAACAGGATTTTCTTAGACTGGGTAGCAGGAAGACATTGAGCAGGGGATGATATGGTCAGGCCTATGATTTAGGAATAGCTCTTTAGAAGCTCTGTGGATGTTATTCTTGTGTATAGTGTCAATCATTGGTCTAAGCCTAGTTTCCAGCACACTGTTATCCAGTTTTCCCAGCAATTTTTGTCAAACAGTGAGTTCTTATCCCAGAAGCTAGGGTCCTTGGGTTTATCAAACCGTAGATTGCTATATTCATTGACTATTGTGTCTTGAGTACTTAACCTATTTCACTGGTCTACCTCTCTGTTTCTTAGTCAAGAAACCAAGTGGTTTTGATGATTGCTGCTTTATAATACAATTTGAGATTTGGTAGGCCTAGGTCACCTTCCATAGAATTTCTTTTCATTAGTTCCCTTTTTATTCTGGACATTTTGTTCTTCCAGATGAATTTTGATATTATTTTTTCTAGCTCTAAAAAATAATTGTCTGGTAGTTTGATTGGTATGGCACTGAATAAGTATATTAATTTAGGTAGAATTATCATCTTTATTGTATTAGCTTGGCCTCCCTACAAGCAACTGATGTTTTTCCACTTACTTAGATCTGACTTTATTTGTGCAAAAAGTGTTTTCTAATTGTGTTCATATAGTCCCTGGGTTTGTTTTGGCAGATAGACTTCCAGATATTTTATGATGTCTACTGTAGCTTTAAACAGGATTTCTCTTTCTATATCTTGCTGTTGGGCTTTGTTACTAATACATAGAAATGCAGATGATTTATCTGAGTTTATTTTGTAACCTACAACTTTGCCAAAGTTGTTTATTATTTCAAGTAGTTTTTTACTTGACTCGCTGAGATTCTCTAAGTATATCATCATATCATCTTCAAAGGGTGATAACTTAGTTTCTTCTTTGCCTATTCTAATTTCTTTAATTTTTTTTCTTCTCATTGCTAGCATTTCTAATATCATATTGAATGATAGTGGTGATAATGGACGTCCTTGTTCCACCCCTGATCTTATTGGAAATGCATCTAGCTTGTCCTTATTGCATATAGTGCTTGCTGATGGTTTTAGGTAAATACTGCTTATTATTTTATAGAAAGTTCCATTTATTCCTGTGCTTTCCAGTGTTTTCTATAGGAATGGGTGTTATATTTTGTCAAAAGCTTTTTCTGCATCTATTGAGACAATCATGTGGTTTCTGTTAGTTTTGTTGTTGATATGATCAATAATGCTAATAGTTTTTCTAATATTGAACCAGTCCTCCATTCCTGGTATAAATCATATCTGATTATAATATATTATTCTTGTGATAAATTGCTGTATTCTTTTTGCTAATATCTTATTTAAAATTTTTGCATTTATATTCGGTAGAGAAATTGGTCTATAATTTTCTTTCTCTGTTTTGGCTGTTCCTGGTTTAGGTATCAGAACCATATTTGTATCATAAAAAAAACTTTGGTAGGACTCTTTCTTTGGGCAATTTTCCAAAATAGTCTATGTAGTATTGGAATTAACTTTTCTTATATGTTTGATAGAATTCACTTGTAAATCCATCTGGTCCTGGAGATTTTTTCCTAGGAATTCATTGATGACTTGTTCAACTTCTTTTTCTAAGATGGGGTTATTTAAGTACTCAACTTTCTCTTCTGTTAATCTGGGCAATTTATATTTTTTAAAATAAGCATCCATCTCATTTATGAATTTATGAGCATACAATTGGTCAAAGTAATTTCTAATTATTATTTTAATTTCCTCCTCATTGGAGGTTAGTTCAGCCTTTTCATTTTTGATATTGGTAATTTGGCTTTCTTCCTTCTTTTTTTAATGAAATTGACCAAAGGTTTATCAATTTTATTGGTTTTTTCATAAAACCAACTCTTAGTTTTATTTATTAGTTCAATAGTTTTCTTAATTTCAATTTTATTAATCTCTCCTTTAGTTTTCAGTATTTCTAATTGGATATCTACTTGGGGATTTTCAAATTGTTCTTTTTTGAGCTTTTTCAGTTCACCGATCTCCTCTTTATTTTATTCATATAGGCATTCAGAGATATAAAACTTCCCCTAAGAACTGCTTCTGCAATATCCAATAAGATTTGGTAGATTGCCACATTATTGTCATTCTCTTGAATGAAGTTGTTGATTGTTTCTATAATTTGTTGTTTAACCCACTCATTCTTTAGGATTAGATTGTTTAGTTTACAATTAATTTTTGGTTTATATTTCGATGGCCTTTGATTACATATAATTTTTATTGCATTATGATCTGAGAAGGATGCATTGACTATCTCTGCCTTTCTGCACTGGATTGTGAGGTTTTTATAGACTAGTACATGGTCAGTTTGTGTATATGTACCATGTACTGCTGAGAAAAAGGTATATTTCTTTCTATCCTTGTTCAATTTTCTCCAGAGATCTATCATATCTACCTTATCCAGCGTTTTATTCACCTCCTTAACTTCTTTCTTGTTTATTTTGATGTTAGATTTATGAAGTTCAGAGAGGGGGAGGTTGAGGTCCCCCACTAGTATAGTTTTGCTCTCTATTTCTTCCTGTAACTCTCTTAACTTCTTCTCTCAGAATTTGAATGCTATACTACTTGGAGCATACATGTTTAGTAATGAAATTGCTTCATTGTCTGTGGTGCTTTTTAGCAGGATATAGTTTCCTTCCTTATCTCTTTGGATTAGGTCTATTTCTGCTTTTGCTTTTTCTGAGATTAGGATTGCCACCTCTGCTTTTTTTACATCAATTGAAGCATAATATATTCTGCTCCAACCTTTTACCTTGATCCAGTGTGTATGCCCCCTTTTCGAATGTGTTTCTTGTAAACATTTTCCTTTATCTTTACATTTTCCCCCAAAAGACTTGTCTGGGATGTGGCTTTCAAAGGATCTTCATTGTTCATGGATGATTAGCCATAACACTTTCCAATATTTCACTTTCCTCAGTCCTCAAGTCTCAGATATGACTCACCACAACTATGCTTTTGCATCACCCCAAATTGAATCGAACCAGATCCAGACACCAGGCACTCCTACACTAAAAATTTCCAAATGTCCTCAGCTAAGAGAACCTTGTCTGGTGCCTCTAAAGTTGGGCCCCTATCAGATTCCATCTTCTTCCATTAGATTTACAATGCCTTTAGCCAATGCCCCTTCCCTTCCCTTCCCTTCCCTACTTTTCCCTGACCTGACCAGAACCTTGAACCTACTGAACTCTAAATCTCAGACACCATGAGGCCCCTGCCACCTGCCTAAAGGCTCTCTTCTGGACCTTCCTGGCTTTAGAGTGATTATGAATAGTAATTGTTGCTGTTTCCCTACGAGCCTGAGGTCTTTCCTTTCCTTGCTTTATTAAAGGGGCCATGCCCTGGCGACTTCTTAAAGAAGCCTATTCAATGAATGGGTATTGCCTTACTTTAAGTAAGTACCTGCATAGACCTTGGCCTCTTTAGGCCAAGGTCTCCCAGGGAGTTCTGGCATCTCCAGTCATCCTGAGGAGTATCAGGTCACTGGATTTAGATGGCTCTGGAGAAGTGAGGCTGGTGACCTTGCACAGCCCTCCTTCACTCAAAACAAAGTCAAATGCAAGTCACGTCATCATTTCTCTGATGGCATGGTCTTCTTTGGCAATGAAGGATGAACAAATCAATAAGCCAATGCCCCTAGTTCTACCAACTTCTTTCCCTCTTCTTCTGAAGGATGAATCAGATCAGAGATGTCTGGGAGGAGCCAGTGAAATACATCAAATTAGTTAGCTCCCTTTCTGGGAGTCAATCTCAGCCTAGATGCTAGATTTTGTATACTGGTCAAACCAAGGGAATAGCTTCTGCAGAACTGCTTTACCCCAATACTGGGAGCTATTGAAAGCTACTCAAGTCCACTGGCATGGGGTTTAATTTGGGTTGTGTGAGACAGAGGTAGAACAAATGCATACACCTTTATATAACACATTCTGATATATATATATATATATATCAAAGATGACAATATTTGCATTGCCAAAGTCTTCCTTGAAAACTGTCTCATCTCTGCCAGATAAATTGTAAGCTCCTACAAGGCTGGGACCTGTGTTCTAATGATCTTTGTACCTCTCCTAATGTTGAATACATATTTTGGTCATGGGATAAGTGCCTAATCTTGCTGGAATTGGGATTTCAGTGGTATAGATAAGGAAAATCTCTTTACCAATACAGGTCTGTACCTTCATTGCAATTTATAGTATTTAGAAAATTCTCTAGAGCAGAAGTGTCAAACTCAGGCAGGCCAAAACTCCCAAGGGAGGGACCAGATTAAAATGCAATTGGAGAATGTTTAACAAAATAAATAAGAATACTCCATAGATAAAATTAATTTGTGGTGTTCTGAGTCAAAATGTATGGTAGGGATCTGTTCCTATTTGAGCTTGACACCACTGGCCTAGAGGACTGAGAGGGGACATATCCAGTAATTTTATATCTAGTAAATTCTTCTAAATGGATATTGAATTAATTAATGAATCAACAATGACTACTTTTCACTTTTTGGCAAATTGTTTCTATAAATGAGCAAATATAGATATCACTGATGAAAACGTTAGCAGATTCAAGAATTTGTTTCATTTATACATTGTGAAAGTCAATCTCTTGCTTGTTTAAAGTAAAATTAGTGGCCACAAATAAATGAAAATGTGTTTAAATCCCATAGTTTATTCATTTGATAGCATTTGTTCATTTTCCCCTTTTACTGACATTACCTGTTACATCTTTTTATTTTTTCTAGTCATTTTTCAGTCACATCTGACTTGTCATGACTCCATTTGGCATTTTCTTGGCAAAGATACTTCAGTGATTTGCCGTTTTCTTCTCTAGCTCATTTTATAGATGAGGAAATAAGGCAAACAGGGTGAAGTGACTTGTCCAGAGTCACACAGCGAATAAGTGTTTAGGGTCAGATTTAAGCTCAGTTCTTCCTGATTCCAGGCCCAGGTACTCTATCTGCTGTGCTACCTAGCTATCCTGTTCCATCTTTGCCCAAAACATAAATACTCATGGGGTAAGGAGATCTGGAAAGAATTAGGATTAGTCAGAAGAGATTTCTTCAATGTGGAATAATGTAAATATTCTTCCTAACATATTTGCTAAGTATCTCAAGATTATAAAAGGGCACACATTCAGCATGTATCTATTAAGTTCTTAATCATATACCAGGCACTAGTCTTGGTGTTAGAGACAGTTTGATTTTTTTTTTTTTGGATTAAAGGGGCCATCACTTGAGTAACTTATAAAAGCCTATTCATTGAATGTGTGTATCTCACTCAAAGTAAGATTGTGTTAAGACCTAAGCCTGAAAGGGCCAGGGTCTCACATTGCATTCTGGGCCATATCCAGTCATCCTGATGAATATCAGGCCACTGGACCCAGATGGTTCAGGAGAAGATAATGAGGTTGGTGACCTTGCACATCTCTCCCTCACTCAAAGTCAACTGCAAGTCATGTCATGACATTGATGTCATAGTCCTCTTTGAGAATGAAGGACAAACAGACACACACACAAAATTGAGACGATCCCCACTTTTAAGGAGTTTAGATTCTCCATGACCACAGATAAATACTGGAGGCATACAAATAAGTATAAAGTGATGTGAGCTGGGAATAACATGCAACCAAACTGGAAAGATAGGCTAAAGCCAAATTGTGAAGGGTTTTAAATGCCAAACAAAGCAATGGGACCAGAAGAGTAAAGGAGTCACGTTGATGCTTTAGGAATCTGTCTACTTGGAGATTTCTATTGTGGGAGCTTATGAGCTCTCCTGGAGCATGAATAATAGAAGGGCAGAAAGTTGTCTTGAAAAGATCAGTGCTCTTGGTCAGAAGATGATTTCATCGTTCCAAAAGTGGAGTGCCCAACAAGGCAAAATTCTGTTCTGGGTCTGATCGTCACTAGGAGGGAGGAACAGACTTCTGGAGTGAAAATGATAGGAATCTTGGGGGTTTGCTTGCCAGTGATGTCTAACTCAATATGAAATAGATCCCTGATGTGCATATGGACTGAAAATCAGAAATTAGGAAACTTGGGCATAGTCTGCCAAGCACCTTAGATTTTGAGAAGCCAAATTTCAAAGAGTTCAGGGGAATCATAGGCTCTCATGGAGTAAAATGCTTCAGGGGAAGTTGATCAGCTAGAGTTAGGTGATGATTCAATTGAATTGAATAAACATTTGTGAAGTACCCACTATGTGTGATTTTGAACTATTGTGACCATTTGAGCCCAAAGCTGGATGAGCCAAGGCTGGGACTTTTTTCAAAAGAGACACACAATCTAGTAAGAGAGTGGACTGAGAAGATTGAATAGGTCCTATAAGAGATGAGCAGCAGTAAATTGTCAGTGAAGAAATGGTATCCCCTGCTCAGAAGGGGAGTTAATGAGTGGAGCTGGACAATTGATTGCGCCTGATCTTCCTTTTTGCAAGAAGGAAGGTGCAAGTAGAAAGGATTCCACAGCCCCATCAAACCACCAATGTTAATAATAACAACAGAAAAAGTCTGCTCCCCTCAAGAGGCTGTTTTGAGGACCACATGGGACTTCATGAATTGTCAACAGGATCCAAAAGCCAGTTGGCTTTCTGTAGATCCTAACATAGCACCTGATGTACACGTGAGGGTACTTTGATTCATGCTAAAGACTTCCAGGAAGAAAGGGAAAAAAGTGAGTCATTTTTTTTTGGTTTCTCAAGTCTACTTTGAAAGTTGTTCATCCCTTCTCCCCCTCCCACCTCTCACCTCATCCTCACTCCCATTACTGTATCCTAGGCTAGAAGAACTGATTTATCTTCAAAGGGAACTACCTAGAGGGGGAACAAAACAATTAGAATAGCTGATCCTTTAAAAAAACTAATTCCAGTTCTCTCTCAGAAGGTCATACTTCTTTACTCTGCCACAGGGAAATCCCAATTCATGCAAAAATAATCCAGTCTTCATTATTCCATCATCCAGTAGGTGTCCATGGCAATTTTTCATATTGCTTCTCTCTCTTCCTTCCCTGCCCCCCCAACATAAAGGAATATTGGTATATGTATCTTAATAATACATTCCTTTTGGTCTTAATGAAACATCACTTTAGTAAATGCATCCCACAGCGATAAGACACAGTTCTGGGGCCATGCTGATGGTCTAGTGGTACACTATTAACTGGCACTCCTCAAACAGCTCTAATTTGGGAAGCAATTTACCATATAATTGCTACTGTTACCTTAGAAATCAGAGATTGTTTGGCACCAAGGAAACATATTTAAAGAAATCAAAAGCGTTCCTTTGGGATAAATCGCAGATAGTTTCCCCAAGAGTAAAATGCCTTTATATCTGAAGATAAGTACAATTATCAAACATCCAATAAGTTTTATGCACCTGCTTTGTGCCATGTACTATTAATAAGTTCTAGGGAGACTAAAACAAAATAACCCAAATAATTCTTGCTCTCAAAGTGCTTATGTTTTCTCCAGAGAAACAACAGGAACATATATAAGTGAATATAAAACATGTAAAAATAAATACAGAGTACTTCAGGAGGCATTATTGCCTGGTACAGGGAAGGCGTTGAAAGGTAAATAAGCTTTTGTTTAGTATCTTTATTATTATAAATATATTTGTTTATAGCTCTAGTATCTTTAACAAGAAAGCCCCAAATAATAATACACTTGATTGTTGTTTAGTCATTTTTAAGTCCCTCATGATTCTTTATTACCCCTTTTGAAATTTTTCTTGGCAGAGATGCTGGAGTGGTATGTCATTTCCTTCTCCAGCTCATTTTACAGATGAGGAAACTGAGGCAAATAAGGTTAAGTGACTTACCCAGGGTCACACAGCTAGTAAGTGTGTGAGGTCACATTTGAAAAGGAAGATGAGTCTTCCTGACTCCAGGTCCAGCATGCTACCCATTGTGTCACCTATTGTCTCTATTATGATAGTTCAGCTATATAGATTATGAAGGTCAAGGTGTTAAGGGCCTGCACTAGAATGATGGCCTCCTCAGCTCTGTCTCCTGAACTCCCTTTAGGTTTCCCACCTAAATCCCACCTTCTACCAGAAAGCTTTCCCAATCCCCCACAATTCTAGTGCTTCCTTCTCTTGATAACTCTAATGTATCCTGGATATATCTTGTTTATCCATAATTGTTTGTAAGCTGTTTTCTCTATTAGACTGGGAGCAGGGATTATCTTTTTCCTTTCTCTGAATCCCCAGTGTTTAGCTCACTGCTGTGTGCATAGTAGGACTTAATGCTTATTGATGATGCGAGCAGCGAGAAGAGGTTGAAGGAGAGAGGTATTATGGTGGTGGAATCAACCAGACTTGGTATTGATTGAATATGTGGTGTGTGAGAGAGACAAGAGCTAAGGATAACCTGCTTAACTTTAAATGAAGAAAGGTCTCCTGGAGGAGGTGCTGCTTGAGCTGAACTATCAAGGAAATTAAAGATTCTAAGAGATTCAAATAAGGATGGAGTTCCATTATTCCCCCCCAAAAAAACAAATCAGATTTGTTTTGCTGGTGGGAATGAGTGGGAATGATGATGCATCTTTCCCTGCCCCTCTTCCCTCCAAAGCCTAGCTTTGTACCCCTGACTGGAGGTAGGAAGTAAAGGGAAATAGATTAGGGCAGGGAAGCTCAGTGGACCTGGATGCCCACTTGTAGCATATGCTATAAAGGTAAAATCCTGCTGAGGTATGTATTGAACCAGATGGCCTCTGGAGTCCTTTCCAGCCCTGGGAATTGATTCTTCTGAATCAGCAGGCTGAAGCCAATGGAGTCAGAGAGTGGAGTTTTTCTCATTGAAAAACTAACATCCTATCCCTGCCTCTAAGGGGCTAAACCCTGTGCTCTTTAGCCATATACACTGACCAGCTAACCAGTCCATCCCGGTAGATCTGCTACTGGGTGTTTGTTCTTGTTGTTGAGCAAAGACAAAAATAATGAGCTTAACTTCCTGGAAGCTACCCATTCTTTGGAGTATTCTGGAAATGGGATAGAGACAGAGCTATTGAGAAATGGGGGGAAAATCCAACAACATCTTCCTCCTTGCTTTCCTACTGCCAAACCAAATATGGCGTATGGTAACAACTGGCTCAGATTCTAGCCTTGTCCCCTTAAGAAACTCATACAGCAAAGGAAGTGGGTGTTAGCAGTTCTGAGGAGATCTCCCTTGGTCTCTGTGGGGTAGCTTCAGCCAAATAGAGCTCCTGGCGTCCTCACTCCTGAGTGGGAATACACATAGTCTCTTCTGTTTTCTTTGTTTCCAGAAATGCCACATTTTCCCAGTTTGCATCCTTCTCCTTGGCTTTGGCCTAAAGAGAAGGCTCCCTTGAGATTCAGGATCTCATATTCTGCCCCTTCGGGTATATGTCATAGAGAACTGCAGTGATGAAAAGAGTCTGTGATGCTATTATTAACAACCTCTAGGGACAAAGAAGCCAGCATTTCTATGGATTTTCTGATAACTGCTAGAAGGAAGAAGCAGATCATCTAAGATGGGACTTCAGAGTTGAATGGTAGATAAACTGTGGACCTGGGTTCAAATCCTGGTTTTAACTTCTAATAGCTGTGTGAACTGGTTGACAAATAACACCAGGGGAAACATTGTGGGTGCAGAAAGAGGGTTGAATTTGAAGCCAGAGATCCTTGATTCAAATACTATACTGCCTCTTTTTCTACCTGCGTAACCTCCAGCAAATGCATTAGCCTATTTGGACCTCAGTTTCCTCAGCTATAGAATGAGATCCCCTCAAATTCTAAATCTCCTACTCTGTGATCTCTCTTTTCTTATCCATAAAATTGAGATTAAAAATGCTTCTGCTAGTTGGGAGGAAATCCCTAGGTAAACCTTTAAGGACTATTAAAATAGAAGTCTTTATTATTTAATAATCAAAGTATCCTGTGAAAGTTTATTGTTGGTAAGGGGAAGTCTCTGTGAAAGAAAGAAATTCAAAGCTTAGCCAAAATGTGACTATTGTCCAGTCATTGCAGTTGTGTGTGTGTGTGTGTGTGTATGTGTGTGTGTGTGTGTGTGTGTGCGTGTATGCGCATCCCTTTTGGGGTAGCATCCTTTTACTCTAGCTGAGTCATTTTATATGTAGCCCACAGATGGTGGGACTAACAGTAACAAAAATAATATTTTGTTTTTCAGTCATGTTCCCCCAGTTCATATTCAGTCAGGTGACCCCATTTAGGGTTTTCTTGGCAAAGACATGGGAGTGGTTTGCCATTTACTTATTCAGCTCCTTTTACAGATGAAGAAACTGAGAGTTGCCTAGGGTCACACAGTTAGTAAGTGACTGAGGCCAAATTTGAACTCAGAATGATGAGCTTTCTGGACTTCAGTCCTATGTCTCTATCCACTGGGAAATAGTAAAAAAAATTATTGGGCAGAAATTCATATTAAAATTACAAAAATAGTACCAGCCACATTCTTGAATCAGTAGAGTATCCATCCATTTTCCCCTTTCCCAGAGTAAGTGGGTACATAAGCTCCTCCAAACTTATGACTCTAGTAGTGAAAATACTTACTGGTTCAGGCATCTGTATAGCTGAAGGACACTCTCAGGTGATATCACATGTGGAGCCTTCAGTGAAGGACTAAGTGTTTTTCTCTGTTTCACTGCTTGCTCTGCTCCAGACTGTTTTTCTTTTCTTTTTTTTTTAAATTCACTTATTTTAGTTTTCAACACTCATTTCCACAAGATTTTGAATTCCAAATTTTCTCCTCATCTCTCCCCTCCCCCATACCAAAACACCATGCATTCTGATTACCCCTTTCCCCAATCTGCCCTCCCTTCTATCACAGCCCTCCCTTCCCTTATCCCCATCTTCTCTCTTTTCTTGTAGGGTAAGATAGATTTCTATACTCCATTACCTATATTTCATATTTCCCAGTTGCATGCAAAAACAATTCTCAATATTCGTTCCTAAAACTTTGAGTTCCAACTTCTCTCCCTTTCTCCCTCCCCACACATCCCCACTGAGAAGGCAAGCAATTCAATATAGGCTATACATGTGTAGTTATGTAAAAGACTTCCATGAGAATCATATTGTGAAAGACTAACTATATTTCCCTCCATCCTATCCTGTCATCTATTTATTCTATTCTCTCTTTTGACCTTGACCATCCCCAAAAGTATTTACTTCTAATTACTTCCTCTTCCCATTTGCCCTCCCTTCTATCATCCCCCACTACACCTCACCTCATTTATCCCATTTTCCCCTACTTTCCTGTAGTGTAAGATAGATTTTCATACCAAATTAAGTGTGTATGTTTTTCCCTCCTTTAGCCAAATGTGATGGAAGTAAGCTTCACTTTCTTCCCTCTCAACTCCTCCTTTTCCCCTTCATTGAAAAAAGTTTTTTCTTGCCTCTTTCATAAGAGATACTTTGCCCCATTCCATTTCTCCCCCCAAATCTTCCTCTCTCACCCCTTAATTTTATTTTTTAGATATCATCCCTTCCTATTCAACTCACCCTGTGCCCTAAGTCTATATATGTATGTATGTGTATATATATATATATATATATGTATGTCTGTATGTATGTATACAATCCCTCCAACTTACCAAATACTGAGAAAAGTTTCAAGAGTTACAAATATTCTCTTTCCATGTAGGAATGTAAACAGTTCAATTTTAGTAAGTCCCTTGTGATTACACTTTCCTGTTTACCTTTTCATGTTTCTCTTGATTCTTGTGCTTGAAAGTCAAATTTTCTATTCAGTTATGGTCTTTTCATCAAGAATTCTTGAAAGTCTTCTATTTCATTGAATTACCATTTTTTCCCTTCAAGTATTACACTCAGTTTTGCTGGGTAGGTGATTCTTGGTTTTAATTCTAGTTCCTTTGATTTCTGGAATATCATATTCCAAGTCCTGTGATCCCTTAAGGTAGAAGCTACTAGATCTTCTGTTATCTTGATTGTATTTCCACAATATTAAAATTGTTTCTTTCTGGCTGCTTGCAATATTTTCTCCTTGATTTGGGAACTCTGGAATTTGGCCACAATATTCTTAGGAGTTTTTTTTCAGATCTCTATTTATTTTACCTTCTGCTTCTAGAATATCATATCAGTCTTCCTGGATAATTTCGTGAAATTATCTAGGTTCTTTTTTTGATCATGGCTTTCAGGTAGTCCCATAATTTTTAAATTGTCTCTCTTGAATTTATTTTCCAAGTCAGTTGTTTTTCCAATGAGATATTTCACATTGTCTTCTATTTTTTCATTCTTTTGGTTTCATTTTGTAATTTCTTGGTTTCTCATAAAGTCATTAGCTTCCAACTCATCCATGCTAATTTTTAAAGAACTGTTTTCTTCAGTGAGCTTTTGAATCTCCTTTTCCATTTGGCTAATTCTACTTTTTAAAGCATTCTTCTCCTCATTAACTTTTTGGACCTCTTTTGCCATTTAGGTTAGTCTATTTTTAAAGGTGTTGTTTTCTTCAGTGTTTTTTTTTGGTGGGGGGGGTCTCCTTTAACAAGCAGTTGACTCACTTTTCATGATTTTCTTGCATCTCTCTCATTTCTCTTCCCAATTTTTCCTCCACCTTTTCTTATTTGATTTTCAAAATCCTTTTTGAGCTCCTCCATGACCTGAGACTACTGTATATTTGGGGGGGGGGGTTGGATGCAGAAGCCTTAACTTTTATGTCTTCCTCTAATGGTATGTTTTGTTCTTCCTCATCTGAAAGAATGGAAGAAAATACCTGTTCACCAAGAAAGTAACCTTCTATGGTCTTATTTTTTTTCCCTTTTTTGGGCATTTTCCCAGCCTGCTACTTGACTTTTCAGTCCTTTGTCAAATGGAGGGTATACTCTAGGGACCTGTAAGTTCTCAATTCCTCCTTAAGCTGGCTCAATGAAAGAAGAGTAATTTATTCCTCTCCTGGCCTGTACTCTGGTCTGGAAGCAACTGCAAGCTTTTCTGCCCAGGATCTGTGAGTAGAATTCCCTCTCCAGAGCCTCCACCAGCTCCACCACACCAGCACTCTTCCTCACCCCAGGGCTGCCACTGACATCCAGATCAGCTGCATGATTACCCCAGAGTCTTTAGGCCAAGGGCTCCAAAAATGGATGTGATGCAGCAGTGGCTGCCACCTTTCGAGGGCCAAGGCTAGGGCCAGATCATTCCCTTTTCATGCAGGTGAAAGAGCTTTCTCACTGACCTCTGAAGCTGTCTTTGGCATTTGTGGGTTGAGAAATCTGGGAACCTCAGCTGCTGTCTGTGATTCAGTGCCTTGAAGCCTGCTCCAGTCCTTGTCCAAGCTGTGCTGTGTTACCATGGCTGGGCTGCATTCCACTCTGTGCCTCAGGCAACAGACCTTTCCTGTTGGCCTTCCAGGTTGTCTTGGGCTGGAAATCTCTTTCACTCCATCATTTTGGCTTCTGCTGCTCTAAAATTTGTCTAGAGCATTTTTACAGGCATTTTATGGGCTATGGGGGGAGAGCTAGAGCAGGTCTGTCCTTCTACTCTACCATCTTGGCTCCCCAGACTGTTTTTCCAAACTGATTTCACATTACCCTTTCTCATGAACCCTTCATTCCGGCAGACCAACCTGCTTATCTCGATACTTTACATTAATTCTCCCTTCTGCCTCTTAGAATCCCTAGCTTCCTACAAGGCTCAGCCAGAGTCACTCTCTGCATGAGTTTTTTCTAATTGTCCTAACTATTTCTGTTCTTTCCCCCATCTCAAAATTACTTTGCCTTTATTCTGTATGTATGTTGCATATGCTATGAGCAGCATTTGTAATAAAAGCGTGATCAAGTTGAATTATCGAGGAATGAAAGGGTTCATCACATTAGTTCCACTCACTCAGCAAGACCTGATGGGAGTGCGATGGGAGCTGATTAAGCTTTGGTGAAAGGATCAGGGTGGAAAACCTCTTTTGAGACTCAGAATGAGGCCCCTTGGACTCCTGAGAAGAGAAGGGCCATAAGAGGTCAGCACAGAGAGGGAAAAGTACAAGTTGAAGGTAAGATAGAGAAGCACAGGAGATGAGCCTCATGGTTCTTTCCGGTTTTAGTGATCTGAGGGTCACTCTAATGCATCAGCGAGGATTCAAAGCAATTGGGGATCAAACCTAATGTTAGAAACCTAGTGGGGAGAGTTCAATCCAATTGTCCTTGTGGTTGTTTAGCTGTTTTCAGTCATGTCCAATTCTCTCTGACTCCTCTTGCGCTTTTCTTGGTAAAGACACTAGAGTGGTTTGCCATGTTCTTTTCCAATTCATTTCATAGATGAGGAAACTGAGGCAAACTAGATTAAGTGACTTGCCCAGGGTCATACAGCTAGTAAGTGTCCAAGGGCAGATTTGAACTCAGGTCCTCCTAATGCCAGGACCAAGCATTCTATCCATGGCACCACCTAGCTATGTGACTTCCTCCATTTCCTTTCCTGGGTAATCACACCTATTGAGTCATATTGAAAATTATTTTTATGGCGGAAGAGTGGAGGATAGTAGGAGGAGGTGATAGAGGGACTCTTACTCTCAGTGACAGAGAAGTGACAGTGAATGGAGCACTGGGCCCAGAAGAAGACCTCAGTTCAAATGCAACCTTAGACACATACTAGCAGTGTGATCCTGGACAAGTCACTTTACCTCTGTCTGCCTCAGTGTCTTCAGCTTTAAGTGTTATTAAAACAGTACCTGCCTCCCAGGGTTGTGGTGAGGATCAGATGCGGTCATATTTGTAAAGTGCTTGGCACACAGTACATGCTTAATAAAAGTTCATTGTCTTCCCTCTTGTGCTTCTCTATCTGTTATAAGAAAAAGAAGTCTGATGGAACACAGCCTCTCTGCCCTATATTCTGCTTTCTCAGAGCTTCTTCAATCCCTTCCAGAGACATCTAAAAAGCTATTAGACTTAGAGCAAACCCCATTTACAGATTCAGCTTGGAGAACATAAAGTCCTATATAAGTGTAAACTCTTGTAGGTAGTACATGCATAACACTGAATCAGGTAGATGATGTAGGAAGTGCTCCACAGTACAGTGAATTTGGAGGCAGAAGACAGATTCCAAACCCATCTTAATCACTTACTATCTTTGGAACTACTTAACTTCCTGAGGTCTCACTTTCATCATCTGTAAAATTAGGGGATTGGCCTAGATGGGTCTACTAAGGCCCATTCTATTTCTAGACTTATAACCCTATGATCTTATGATTTGTTATCTCATTAGAGGGAGTCCCTCCAATAAACGGATCACACCCATCCATGCTTCATCTTCAGTGATTTTGTTCATTTGTTCCCATAAATCCTATAAGGGCTTGGCTTTATCCAACAAAGTGAGGACTTTCCTCTAAGTTTCTTGATGCTATGTGAGTACCAGCATAGATGGAGATGGGCAAAGATGGTGAAGTAGGAGGAAGTGGTACAGCTCAGATCTTCCCCACAATTATTCCAACAAAGACCTAGAAAGAGTGGAC